>JAPKLW010001961.1:41788-101660 GCA_026898455.1 Plectranthus barbatus | reverse complement strand
ATATATATATATATATATATATATATATATATATTGTTGAGGTTCAGATTGACTTAAATATAGGGACTCTGTAATGGTATTTAAGATCGACGTTGTGAGCGTTTTCTACTTATAGAGGGGGTCATGTGATCTTCGGGGTTAGTCATGTCGTCATATATTACAAAAGGTAGGCATGAAGAACCGTGCGATGATCTCGATCTTGGCAATATTAGTAGTGAATTATGAGTCAGTGTAGCTATTACGTGCGATAGTCGTCTCGGATGCTGAACCCTAATGATCCAGGTCACGATCGCCTCGAGCAGAATAACCCTCCGCTCAAGTTGTCTTTCTCTCTCAGTTACAGTCTATGTGATTGTGTCTGCATTGGCCCTGACATTGACTCCGTCTCGATATGTTTATCTTGGCAATTTGGTTAGCATTTCGGTTGAAGTCACTATTAAGCTTTCTCAGACAAAATTACGGAACTCGATTTGAGTTGGGTCGTAAAGATTATTTGAACTACGTTTCATCTTGATTGTGCAAAAAGAATAATCTCCTTGGAAATATGAGGGGGTCTCCTTTTAAAAGCATAAGGAGAGAGCCCATTATATCATATTAGACCTAAACTAATCCTAGCAAAATACTCAATCATTTCGTCTCTTTCGCAGCGGATCGCTAATTATTTGCTCGACCCCGATAATCACAAAATTGATTAGGGTTGATGGGACAATAAGACCGATGCATGCTTATTGGTGGGTTCGATCTGAGCCCACCAAGAAGATATTTGGGCCGACTACGTCTTGGGAGGGCTCCATAGGCTAAGTCAGTGGATGCCCGCTACAAATAATTAAACTTCCCACGCATCGCGTGGGTGCAATACTAGTATATATTAAAATAATACCGGAGACAATAAATGAAAATATTTAGTTGCATTAATTGTTCATTAATTCAACTACTTAGTTCATTAATTATGAAACAATTTTAATGATATTCCAAATATAAATTAATATTTAATATTAGTTTTATTAATAATTAAACATTTTCAAGAAATGAATTTATATGTAAATCCAATTTCAATAAATGCAAGTTGTTCATAAAAATATCTACTGCTCAACTTATAAATTTTATTAACTTCAATGAAAATATTTAACTAAATTTAATTATAATTATAAATTGAATAAATAATTTAATTAATTGATTCAAAATCATCAGCTAATATCAATAAAAACAAGTAATTATATAGTACAATTTTTAAATAATTGGAATTACTTTAATTGATAGTTCTCAGTTTAATTTTTTAAAAATCTTAATTATAAATATGTATATAAACATATAAATATATAAACACATTAATTTATGATTCAATGTAATATATGGAATTGAGATATTCAATGATATTAAATTGTTAAAGGTTAAACTATTTTTATGTAAACACGTAATCATAAAAAATCTGCATAAATCATGTTCCACGGTCTCAAAGGGAAAAAAAATGGATCCCATAAATATGGGATTCATGTATCATATATAATGTAGATATTTTAATTCATGTGGACTAAAATTGTTCCCAAACAAATTGATTATAATTTTGATTATATTTCCATATTAATGTTGACATATCATAAATAGATCTCTATCAATTTATTAATTATCCGATTTAAGAAAGTCAAAATATGTATTGAACTTTGATTTTTATATAATTTTAGTTGATTGAACATGTATTTGGATTAAGAGATACACAAAATCAATTTTAGTGAGAAAGTAAAAATATTAAACTAAATAAACCGTATCTTTTTCATATAAAATTAATTAAATGGTTTTCAAAATATATTTATATATTTAAGGTAACCAATTAATTTTTAAAAAACCCACCATCCATCATTAATATTTTAGTTAAGTACATAGAGAATGGAACAAAATAAAAGCTATAAACAAAATAAATCCAATTACGTATTTTATGCAACTTATGAGCATAATTTGTGGATTCATTTAATTAGTTTCTATAATATGACCAAACTAAATAGTATAAATACCTTAGACACATATCACTCATATATTGAACGGTATGTAAATGTTTGTATTGAGAAATTCCAGTATAGCTTCCTTTACAATATTAGTTTGATTGTATTCATTGGCTTACACTCTTTAGGATAAATATAGGTTACTTTACAAGATTTTGGCTCGGTCTGAGAAAGTTATTTGTCAGCTGTGAATTAAGTTATTGTGAATTCATGTACTCTCAAGCAGGCATGGTTATTCAAGCAATGATCTCATCCAACATATTTGATATGATGTGTTTTTTTTTTATCCATATAGTTTTCCAATGAAATGTTGAATAAGGCTCTCCTTTGTTCATTATATAATATTTCAAAAGAATGGATTCTCTTTTATATTTGTTTATTTAGATTCTTAGTATATTTTCATGTATTTATAAAAATGTGATGCTAATATAGGAGTGAAATTTTTAAGGTTTGTAAGAAGGAAAAAATCGAGTACATTAAAAATGTATATATATATTTTCTTTATTTTTCTTATTAATTTATTAGATGCGAACATCTAATTCGGCATTTATGATTAATTTTAATTGATTTACATTGTGTTTTATTTTCCGTTACATGGCAGTATTTATGATTAATTTTAATTGATTTATATTGTGTTTTATTTTCCCTTACATTGCAGTTATTAATAATTTTATCATATAAATAGTTTTGAAATAATTATTCTAATAAATTTATAATATTATTTTAAATAAATGATGAATAATTGTAAATATCTTCTAAAATGATAAAGCTTTTTGAGAAATAAATTAAGGTGACAATTAAATTTTTTTCCAAATGGATATGTTTTATTTTTAATATTACAATAATAATTATGTCATTAACGAATTATCTGTAGTTAATGAAAAAGATTCATAAATAAAAAAATTACGTTTTCTACATTTGTTATAATAATAAAAAAATAACATGTATTTCGTACCCAGGAACACAAATAGTGAAACTATATTACCTTGAAATATGAACTTACAAACACGAAAACATCATTACGTTGGAACAAATTAGTACGATGTATGTATTATTGATGAATAAAAAATATCGTATAAAGGCCAACATCATTAAATGAACATCACATATGCTATTAGTGGAACGCAAGAGCAATCACTAAAGATCGTGACATGGTTGAAAATATTAAAAAAATTAATGAAATAGATCGAATGTATAAACTTTTAATATATGTGAGAATAGTAAATTACACTTCAAGCAGTTTGAAATTCAAATTTTAATATGTATAAAAATGCACAAATGCATAGAGTTAAATATCTATTTAGTGGTCTCTCATTAGTTCGAGATATTGAGGCAACTAGGGAGGTGAGTTTTAAATTAATCAATTCCATTTAATAAAAAGATATTTATCTAAAATGTTGAGATTTTAAAAGTTTTTCAAAATTAAAAAATTGAATGTTTTTTAATTATTTTAAAAATTATTTAACATTAAAAATTATAAACTATGAAGTGAAATTTATATAAATCTCAATTTAGAGTATAAGTAGTTAAACAATTTATTTATGATCAATTGAACATGTGTTCATGTCATGTCGAGGCACTCCTCCCCATTTATAAAGTGGTTTTTAATTTAAAAATAAAATAATTATAAATTTTATTTAAATTATAACTAATATTTAAACTTACAAAATAAAATTTACAAATTAATCAAAGTAATATATATGTCAATATAATATGATATATATACTCTATAAATATATTATACACATTATCGTACAATTTTATGATTAAAACATTGTAAATATTTATATACTTTGCTTATAAATATAATATAAAATTTAATATAAATAATTAAAATTCTCACGCATCGCGTGGGTGCAATACTAGTTTGTATCAAAAAGCATTCAAATTATGTAAACTTAATTGTGTAATTAAAGAAATAGCATAATCTAATTAATTCATACGTCCTTCCATATTCCAATAATTTATACATATAATCTCTTCCCATTTATTAAAGAACAGTGAAACTTTGGATTTCTTTATTGATTTCATGGGTAATGAATTAGAAAAGAGTCAAAAATATAATCTTTTAATACATATTTATGGAAATAATAGAGGTTTGTTTCCATTCCTTTTAATTCTCTAGTATAATTTACTCTTTTATTATTATCATTATTATTTTTGTATTTTAGATTACATATTCTTATTTTTCTTTGTGCACCTCATTTTTGTAAAAAAAATATATATATACAGAAACAAAGTCTATTACTGAGACAAAATATGTGAAGAATGAAAACGTTTATATACATTTTAATTGAGAAATAATCTGAATTTTTTTGGGATACATGATTATTATTTCTTCTTTAATTATTTGATCAAATAATTGATATCGTATAATAAAAAAATTTAATTTGCTAAAAACATAGCAATCAATTGCCAAGTTCATCACATAGATTGTAAATCAGCACTTGAAATTCTTTAATTCACTATTTTATTTTTAATTGAATTATAATATTAAAATGCGACTCGAAAGAATTTGATCCCAAGTTTTTTACCTATTACTATTAGCAAATGGAACCGTTAAACTATGACATTTGAAATTTTTGGGTCTATTATTTTTCAAAAATTAAATTTAGTATATAATATACGCTTGAAATCCTTAATTTATTCCATTTTTAGTTACATATTATTTTCATGTATCATTAATTCACTATTAATATATTAGTAATTTTTTCCTTTTTTTTTACCTTCAATCCCAATTTCCAATATTTTAGTTTAAGGTTATAATTGACAAATTAGATTACATAGTTATTTCAGTATAGTGGTATATTAAAAAAATAAAAAACAAGGCTAATTATAATTTCAGAAATCAATGCGACAAATTAATCCAACCTTATATTTTTGTCAAATCTTTCACATTATAGCTTTCATTTTCCATCCATATCTTTTTCTAACGCATTTTCTCATTAAAAAAAGCAACACATTCAAAAATTTTGAAATTCAAAACTCAATAAATTGTTTCCTCTTTATCATCACTGCAATATCTCAACATATTTCTTCTTCAACACAGCCGCAGTCTTCACGCATTGCTCCGAGCAACGGCGGAAGACGGCGACTACACGAAAGACGGCACTGTCGACTACGACAACAGACCTGCCGACCGCCGGAAAACCGGAAACTGGAAGGCCTGCCCCTTCATTCTAGGTATATATATATATATTTTTCTTGTAGGTCGATATATTGGCGATGAATATTAAATTTTTTAGAGAAAAATTTATGGCTGCAGGGAATGTATGCTTTGAAAGATTAGCTTATTATGGAATGAGCAGCAACCTAATTCTATATTTCACCAATCAGCTCAATCAACACAACGCCGATGCTTCTAGAAGCCTCTCGAATTGGTCGGGAACTTGCTACGTAATGCCGTTAGTCGGAGCTTTTCTCGCCGATTCTTATCTCGGTCGATATTGGACTATTGCAAGCTTCTCAATCGTCTACGTCGTGGTAATAATTCATGTTCGTAAAATACAATGTTTGATTGTTTTTAGTCTATTTTCTTAGGCGCTAGCAAGGTTATAAAAATTGCTAGGCGTTCGAGTGGGGTTTAACGTCTTGGAAGTTTAGGCGTATGAATTTTGATTATTAAAAAAAACATAAAAAATAGGTCTCCTGAGTAGTAGTTAACGTCTTGGAATTTTAGGCATATAAATTTTGATTATTAAAAAAATATAAAAAACCATCTAAATTAACACCTAGGCAGATTAAGCGGCTTAAGCAGTGCCTGGTACTGATTACTCGTCAAACCAACTAGATACGAGAATTTGAGGGTATTTGGTTCTGCTAGGTATCACCTAACACCTAGGTAGAGATTTTTACAACGGGTGCTAGATAGTCTCTAGCCGAACTGAATACCCCAAATCTCCGTGACTAATTGATTTGGCGAATAATTGGCTCCTAGGTGCCTAATTCGCGCCGATCTAATTAAATGGCTGACTAAGTGAGTTATGCACCACGTAGAAAACACCTATCTCCCATCTAAATCGCCTAGGCGTTAGGTCTCACTCGAGAGTCTGACTAGCGACTAGCTTTTCTAGAGTTAATTTGACTCTCCCCATTTAGGGAATGACACTGCTGACGATGTCATCATCGGTCCCCGGCCTAAAACCGGCGTGCCACGAGAAAGGCAAGTGCTACGTGACGAGCTCCCAAACGGCGCTCTGCTTTGCTGCATTGTATCTCGTAGCTTTGGGCAGCGGAGGGATGAAGCCGTGCTTATCATCGTACGGCGCCGATCAATTCGATGATGCTGATAGAGTGGAGAAGGGCTACAAAAGCTCTTTCTTCAACTGGTTCTATTTCTCCATCAACGTTGGTTTGCTAATTGCCGGTTCGGTTCTTGTTTGGGTTCAAGTGAACATTGGTTGGGATTGGGGTTTTGGTGTTCCGGCAGCCGCCATGGTGGTTGCCGTCGCATTTTTCTTTTCAGGGACTTGGTTGTATCGGTACCAGAAGCCCGGTGGCAGCCCGTTAACCCGGCTGTGCCAGGTGGTGGTTGCCGCCGTGAGGAAATACGGTGTGGTGGTGCCTGATGACAAGTCGTTGCTGTATGAGACGCCGGATGCGGAGTCGGTGATTGTAGGTTGCCGGAAACTTGACCATACCAATGAGTTAAGGTATGTGATTTATAATCGAAATTCAATTACTTTCATATGTGATAGCTAATATCTCTTAAGATGAGAAAAAAGAAATGACTATTCTTACATGCTTTAGTGAATCAATCTATGTCGTAATTAATTTTTTTTTTTGTCCCAAAAAACTAATTAGTTGCGTGATTTTATCCTAAGTTCTTACAGGATTTTATTTTATTTTTTTCCATTTAAGAATCTCATCCCGAATAGTTAACCTTTTAATTTTTTTTTGAAAAAAATTATAAAAATACCTTAAAATAGTAGTCAATTATAAAAAAATATCATATTGTTTATCTACCACTGAATTTTATTCTAATGTTTAATTTTGTCACTTAAAAATACCATCTACCAATATTTCTCTTATCACAAAATGTTTGATTTTGTATATATATATGTAGCATATATTGAATTAAAATTAATATTTGATTCATCATAATTTTAATAATATTAGTGATGTAGGGTATTTTTAGTTGACATAATCAAACATTAGAATATAATTTAGTGGCATGAGAAACTGTACGGTATTTTTCATAGTGGAGGGTATTTATAATTAACAAAATGAAACATTATAATTTAGTGACAAGAAAATGTTTGAATATATTTTTATAGTTAACTAATATATTAATGTATTTTTCATATTTTTTTTTTTGAGTCATACGTTTTTTTCTACCTGACTTAGCATTCAAATAGCATTATTTTCTGTAAAAATTAGTTATTTATCCAAATTTTAACTTTCAGGTATTTTATAACTAATTTTATCATATATTTCTCAAAAAACTTAGACTAAAATTTCCTAAAAACTATATTCTTGTGAAATAAATCAACTATTTTCCCCCACTATAAATATTATCTTGACACCATTTTTTGATTTGAAATCAAGATTCTAACTGCTTTTGAAATCACTAACACTCGAACTCATCAGTTTCTTCGACAAGGCAGCAGTGGAGCTACATTCCGACCACAACACAGATCCGATAAGTCCGTGGCGGCTGTGCACGGTGACCCAGGTGGAAGAGCTCAAAGGGCTGCTCCGGCTACTGCCGGTGTGGGCCACCGGAATAATCTTGAGCACCGTCTATAGCCAAATGGGCAATCTCTTCCTCCTCCAAGCCGAATACATGGACGCCAAACTTGGCCCCAACTTCACCATCCCCGAAGCCTCACTCTCCATCTTCAATGCCCTCAGCGTCATCTTCTGGGTCCCCCTCTACCACCGCCCCATCATCCCCATGATGCGGAGGCTCACCGGCCACCCCAACGACCTCACGCAGCTCCAGCGCATCGGAGTCGGCCTCCTCATATCCATCTTCGCCATGATCTCCGCCGCAGTTCTCGAATTCGTGAGGCTGAGGATTGTGCGGAGGCACGGCAGCTACGGGGTTAAGGCGACGCCCATCTCGATTTTCTGGCAGGTGCCGCAGGGCAAAATTTTGAAACTACACTCATATTTAAAAAGTGTTGAAACAAAAAAACTTTTGTGGAAATTTATAATCTAACCATCTATGCTATAGACGGTTTAAAAACTGTCTATAGCATAGACGGTTTTGTGTAAACTTAAATGGAAGGTAAATAGAAACTTACAACATAGACGATTTCTATTTACCTTCTATTTCAGTTTACACAAAACTGTCTATGCTAGACGGTTTTTAAAACCATCTTTGTTATAAACCCTAGTTTTTTAACAAAAAACTAGGGTTTATACTATAGACGGTTAGTCTATATTTTTCCACAGCCATAAACCCTAGTTTTTTTGTTATCCACAAGAATAATATTGAAGTCATGAATTTCATTCACCCAGGTGCCGCAGTTCTTCATCATCGGATGCTCGGAGGTGTTCACGAGCATAGGGCAGCTGGAGTTCTTCTACGAGGAGGCGCCGAACTCAGTGAGGAGCCTATGCGCCGCCCTGAATCTCACCACCACCGCGCTCGGGAGCTACCTGGGCGGGGTGCTGGTGACGATGGTGATGGCGATCAGCACCAAGGGAGGGAAGGCCGGGTGGATTCCGGATAATTTGAATTATGGGCATCTGCATTATTTCTTCTTATTGCTGGCTGCTTTGAGCTTGCTGAATTTGGGAGCTTTTGTTGTGGTGGCGAAGAGGTATACTTACAAGAAAGCAGTGGGAGCTCTGCGTTGATCCATCAACTAGTTTCTTGATTTGATTGCATTTCATGTTTTACTATTAAGTTGGAGATGTTTACACTCAGAAAATTTTATTATGAACCTGTGTTCCGATCGAAATGCATATTATAGGTATTGTATTGCGATCGAAATGATGTATTTATAAACTACATCATTTGATGTGTTTAAATTAGGGGTGTGCATTCGGTCCCGAACAATTTTGCAGAATCGACCGACAACCAAACCGAAAGTCTGCTCAACCGAACCGACAACCGAACTGAATAGTTTGGTTTGATTATGGTCAGTTTGGTTCCAACCGAATATTAAAAAGATGTTTAATATGTTGGGGGAGGGTTGCGTTGCAGTGAGAAGGTTGGGCTGAGAATTTAGGAATTAAGTTTTATATTTATATAATATAAATATAAATATAAATATACAATATATAATATATATTATGTAATTTTTATATTTTAATTCAGTCGGTTCGGTACGGTTTTTGGTCCGGAATATCAAAACTAACAACCGACCGATATAGGTTCGGTTTTCATTTTTGAGTACCGACAACCGAACCAAAATATTTACATTCGAACCTGTTGGGACCGTAAACTCCGACATTAGTATGATATTGTCCGCTTTGGGCATCACAAGCCCTCACGGTTTTGTTTTTGGGTATCACCCCAAAAGGCCTCATACTAATGGGAGTTCTGTGGACTCTTATATACAAGGAACTCTTTCCTTGTTTCTCCAATGTGGGACTTTGGGTTTGACATACCCAACAATCCTCCCCTCAAACCAAATGGACCACATTCTCGTGGCTTCTCGTCGAAGGACCATATACCCATGGCCTCCCATCATGCGTTCTCATCGCATCGATATCTAACCCGTGCTACTCTCTTTCGCATCGGTATTCACAAAGAGGGGCTTCCCACAACCACACCCGAGTCCTCCAAGCTCGGTTTTACCACACTAGAGTCCACCACCACTTCGGTCCCCCAATTTTGCCTGATCCTGGGCATTCGTGGGTTTCTCATTCCCACAGACGGCGCCACTTGTTGGGACCGTAAACTCCAACATTAGTATGATATTGTCCGCTTTGGGCATCACAAGCCCTCACGGTTTTGTTTTTGGGTATCACCCCAAAAGGCCTCATACTAATGGGAGTTCTGTGGACTCTTATATACAAGGAACTCTTTCCTTGTTTCTCCAATGTGGGACTTTGGGTTTGACATACCCAACAGAACCAAACCAACCAAATTTCATAGGTTCGGTCGGTTTTTTTGGTTCGGTTCGTTTTTTGCACAACCCTAGTTTAAATACATCATTTTCTTTTCGACCAAAATGACAATTTCGATTGAAATTCTCTATGCACAAACGGCATTATGTTCGGAATGCGAGCTATCTCAAAAAAAAAATTGGTGAGTCAGTCTCATAGCCAAAAAAATTGTGATACTATTTGTGAATATATTGTATTATTTTAACATGTATTGTAAACGTATAAAATAAAAAATAAATCGTTACATAAATTGAATTTATGAGTTTTTATTGTCGGTTTCACAAGTTCGAAATTTTGAATGCACAGTCTATTATCCCCTTGAGCACCATGTCATATTATATGATATTCCACATATTTGTATATATTTCGTATTAATAATTATTTTTTATTTTTAATATTTTATTAAAAAATTACATCATAAATATCTTCCTTTTTTTAATCTTCTAAATAAAAGAACATTCATAATCTTAAATATTAAAAGAAAATATTATTTTTTATTTCATCAATAATTTAACATATATATTATAATTTCACGATTAAATAGCTAATAAGGAGTTATCTACTTATCATAAACTATTTAAACTAATTTACAACTAATATATCATAAATATAAGTATTTGAAAATTTTCTAATATAATTGTGATAAAAATTTAATTGAGCCAAACCATCAGGTTTTTGGCTCAGTTTTATCAGGTCTATGATTATTCGGACTAATTTTTTTTCGAGTCAAAATATTACAACGAACTATTACCCACTTTTTAACTTGGTTTAACGGTGTTAACTTCCGGATTTTGGACTAAATATTAAAAGCCATATTTATTAATTTGCAAATAGCAATTGTGAAACATCACCTTGTTATATCGGATGGGATCCATCTCTTCGACCCTCTCATTTGTAACTGAAAATTGACTCAAAATCAATTTATTCATTTTGGAAATTTGTTTTGGCATGATTTTCTTTCAAAAATCAACTTTTGTTTGGGTTATAATGGAAAGCGACTTGAATAAAAAATCAATTTTAAATTAATAGTTTAAGAAGTCGTTTTCGTGTTTAGATATCGTGCTAAAATGTTCGCCTAATTTTTTTTATTATTCTGCAACTATCATTAATGTGAAATGTTTACTACAACATTTAATTTTGTCTTTTTAAGAATATTTAAAATTGGCGGGTTTTATTCATACCCAAATGGGTTCACCCATCTCAAATAGGATTTATTAATCCCAATTAGAATATATTAGATGGGTTTGGGTTGAGTTAATGGATAAAACTCACCTAAACCGTTTAGGCGTGTCTAACCTGAGACCTTCCCTTTAAAATTTTATGCGTGAAAATTATTGGATAAGACGTATCAAGATCGACTATTTATTTTCCTATTACCTTTATTTCAATGGAGCATTTTTTTAGTACTTTTGAATTTGGTAAATTCTCAAATAAGACGGTCTCATATTTTTATTGTGAGACGAATTTAATGAAATAATATATTTTTTTATTACAAATAATGTCTCACCATTTTTTATTGTGAAATGAATTTAATGAAATGATGTATTTCTTTGATACAAATAATGTAATTTTTAAAAATGAAATGATGTATTTAACTTTTGAAATGATATATTAAAGTCCGTCTCACAATAAAAAAAATAGTGAAACCGTCTCTCAGGAGACCAACTCTTTGAATTTTCAACATACAATTTTAATAGATAATAAATAGGTTATCACGAGAATTATAAATGAGTTAAACCTATGTGCAATGGCAAAAACTTGCGTTAGGCAGACCTAAACGGTTTAGGCGGATTTTATCCTACCCAAATGGGTTGATCCATCCCAAATAGGGTTTATTAAACCCAATTAGGGTATATTATATGGGTTTGGGCTTGAGTTAATGGATAAAACCCGCCTAAATCGTTTAGGCCTGCCTAACGCAAGACCTTCCCATGTGCAATTTACTTGATTTTTTTTATTCAATAAAAGTTCATAAGTGAAACTTGTTAATTAAGCAAATAAAAAAAATCAAAGTTGAGTTGCATCATATTATATACTCCCTCCGTCCCATGCCAATTGACATGTTTTTTTTCGGCACGGAAATTAAGAGTTGTAAGAGTAGAATGAGTTAGTGGGATTAATATTTTATTGTTGAGTGTGAAAAAGTTGTCAATTTGGTTGGGACGCCCAATTTAGTAAGTGTGTCAATTGGAGTGGGACGAAGGGAGTACTAACTTGAATTAATTACATTTTCATAATTTAAAATATAAAATTGATATTGCATAGTTTCGAAATTAAAAATATGCGTGAATTACATACAATAAGAATTTATTGTTTAATATATAATAATTTTTTTACTGTGAGTTATTTTATACGGAATAAATTTCTAAATAAGTGATGTGAAGAACCATAAAGTATGAATGTAATACTCCCTCCGTCCCCCCCCCTTTGTTTTTTGATACATTAATTTCAGAGCTATTATTTATAGCTAATTGTGGTTAATAATAAAATTGGCAATTGTAATTAACTTATTTAAGACTTAAACAATAATGTTAATAATTAGCTAAACTATTATTTAAGACTTAAATAACTAATTGTGGTTCATTCCTCCTCTTTCGTGACATTTTTTCTTGGGCTTTCAGGCCAAGAAGTTCCTTCGTGGACTTTACTATTTTAACCTATAATAATGTTATCAGTCATACATAATTAATGATTCTTTGAATGATACTTAATATATTAATAAAAATTATTTATAATTATGGGGAACAAAATGTATAATAATACCTAAAAATATCAAATAAAAGTAATTGAAAATCAATGATCCATATTTACTGTATAATAAATAAATATCTCTTAGATAATTCAGAAAACAATTATGACCATATTGAATTAAGTCGTCATGCGTAGTATTTAAGTCATCGTTCCATCGCTTTCAAGGGCTATAATGCTTACTTTGTAATTACATGCCTTTTATGATTACAAAAGAAAAGTCACAAAATACATTATGAATTTGCTTTCAAAACTTAACTCTATATAAAAATTACCTACTTTTCTACAAATTAAGATATTTAATTAGTGGTGTACACGATCTGGTTTAAAGCAGTCAGTCAAACCAGTTGAATCGAAATGATTGGTGGTTTGACAAATAAATCATTCGGTCGAATCGTAGATTTCAAACCGTATTATTTTGGTTTGACCCATTGTTTGAGTAGAGAAACTGGTCATTTAAATCGGACCGGACCGTTTATATTTATACTAAACATTTAAATTACATATTATACTAAAGATAGTAATGTAGTACGTTTAGTATAACGGTTGAAGCTAAACTTTAGATTTTAAAATGTATAATTTCCAATCCTAAACTGTTCAACATCATAGATGAGAACCACTATTTATTTATTTTTTTAGTTTCTCAAATAAATTATTGTTAAAATCGAAGATTTTTTATATTTTGAATTTCCTAGTTAAAGTCATGTTTCAAACTGTTAAACTGGTCGAACCAAATCATTTTATTTGATTTGGTTTCATTTGAAAGATTAATTTTACAAGCTTGGTTTGAGAATTTTTCAATTTGTATTATTTGGTTTGATCCATACTTTAATCCTCAAACCAATCAAACTACGCCTCTAAATTCAGTTATTCATCAATCATAAATTATTTCCAACAATTATTAAATATTATTAAATCCACATTAGAAAAGTTAAGACTCAATTTTAAAAGTTGAAGAATTCAATTCAACCAAATTTTCACTAAAAAAATATCAATTAATTTTAATAAAATAGTCGACCTTAAGTTCATTCAATCAACATGCTCACATCAAATGAAATAGGAAAAATTATACTACCTCCGTCCCGTTAGAATAGGCCATTTTCATTTTGACACATTAATTTCGAAGCTAGTATTTAGTAAATAATTAATTATGATTAATAATAAAATTGGCAATCGTAATTAACTTGTTTAAGACTTAAACAAGTTAATTACGATTGCCAATTTTATTATTAACCACAATTATCTACTAAATACTAGCTTTGAAATTAATGTGTCAAAATGAAAAGGGCCTATACTAACGGGACGGAGGGAGTATTAAAAAACGTAATTCGATTTTACAAAAATGGAGATTGAGAATGAAATTGCAACTGATCCATACTTGAAATGTCAAAGAATGATGATCCAAAAACGGTGGGTTCTACCAAAAAAGATACAGCAAAGCAAAATGTGGAAGCAAAAATTTCTCCATTATCGGATTTCTGCGTTCACACTCTATAGATTCCTCTCTCCGTCATTTCACCATACAAGTCAACTGCACTGACTACCTTCAGCAACACCCATATCTTCTTTCTCTCTCTCTCTCTCTCTCACAATTTGAGGTAATCTCTTCGTGCATTTCGAGGGGCTCAGCTTTCTGCTGAGTATTGTTTGGTCCGAGCTTCATTTATGATGTTTTTGTCACCTTCTGGAGTTTAATAATTGTCGATGAACTGTTTCTTGACAATTTAGTTAACCAGATTCTGCAATCGGCAATATTAATTTTTTTTTGGAGTTGAGGCTTTGTCGTTTTGCTCGTGTTTTTTACGTATATACTAAAATATTGATGGATAAATGGCTGGTGTTTCACATTTGTGAATTTGGAGTTTCAGGTTTGTTGAGTGAGAAGAAGTTTCTATGGGGGAAGACGATGATGCGTATACTAAAGATGGGACTGTTGATTACCGCGGCAATCCTGCTAAGAAGAGTGAAACAGGAACATGGAAAGCATGCCCTTTCATTTTAGGTAATTGTTGCCACAATCCTATTCACTCTGCTTTGATATTTTTGCGATTTTGTGTTAGATTTATGGATTGGGGTTTGGGAATTGATAGCTGAACTCAAACAGAGTGAGGTCTAATTCAAGACTAGAAAAGCTTGGTTTTCTTGTTGATGATAGACTGTCTTTGTTTATGTGATTTCAAATGTTCCTTGATTATATTGTTGAATGACTAATTTACATTTTCTTGTATGTATTTTTGTGGTGACTCTGTGTATGTGAAATGATTCTTAGAGATGGGCTTCTGTTTCTGTGCTTTTCGGTTTTATGCTTGATGATGATCATGTTGGAGAGGCTTATTTCTCTGTTTTCTGATGTGTTTGTGGCGACAGGGAACGAATGCTGCGAACGGTTGGCATACTACGGGATGAGCTCGAATCTGGTGGTTTATTTCAAGAAACAGCTCAACCAACACAGCACCACTGCTTCTAACAACGTCTCGAATTGGTCGGGGACGTGCTATATCACGCCACTCATCGGAGCTTTTGTCGCTGATGCATATCTTGGAAGATATGGCACAATAGCAGCTTTCTCCATCATTTATGTTATTGTAAGTTTTCTTGGTTGGCTTGGTGCTGAATATGCTTTATAATAAATGAAAAAGCCAGATAAGAATCTAAGCTGATTAGTTTCTAAAATTGAGTTGCATGAATTTGTTAATATTATGAACATATGTATCTTTTGATGTCTAGAAATTGATGAAAATATAGAGTGAGAATTTAGATATCAAGAAGTAGTTATATGTCAACTTTATGTTTTCTTCTGAAGCTTATGTGCAATAATCTTAGATGGAGGGGGAGTCGTTCTTCTTCTTAGAGATAAGTATAACTTCAAAGCAATGAGATTACTACACTGTTTTGCTTTCTGCTATTTTCTGTTGGTTGGCAATGATTATCTGCATAAAACCTCATGGTTTGAGAGTTTTTGCTGTAAGAACAAAAATCTTGACTTAGATGGAGAGAGAGAGAGAGAGAGGAAATTGATGAGTAACTGATGTTATTCAGGGGATGACCTTGCTGACGCTATCAGCGTCAGTACCGGGCTTGAGACCGGCTTGCCAGGGAAAAGACAACTGCCACGCGACAACCACACAATCTGCAGTTTGTTTCGTGGCTCTTTACTTGATTGCTCTTGGAACTGGTGGGATTAAGCCCTGTGTCTCTTCCTATGGAGCAGATCAATTTGAGGATACGGATGAGGTCGAAAAGAAGCACAAAAGCTCATTCTTCAATTGGTTTTACTTCTCAATCAATATCGGTGCCTTGATTGCTTCTTCTGTCCTAGTTTGGATACAAATGAACGTTGGCTGGGGGTGGGGATTCGGCATCCCTGCGGTGGCCATGGCGATAGCTGTCGTGTTTTTCTTCTCAGGCACTCGCCTGTACCGTAATCAGAAACCCGGGGGAAGCCCCCTCACGCGCATCGGTCAAGTAATAGTAGCATCTTTCAGGAAATATCATGTTAAAATCCCTGCTGATGGATCATCTCTGTATGAAACTGCTGATGCTGAGTCTGTCATTAGAGGGAGCAGGAAGCTCGAACACACTACAGATCTTCGGTGAGAGCTAGTTCTTGTGTTCCTCTTAGAATTCAAGGCAATATAGCAAGTAAAATCATACTGAGTGTTTCATTTTGTGCCATACAGATTCTTCGACAAGGCTGCAGTGGAGACGGAATCAGACATGAAGGGATCGGTGGATCCATGGAGACTCTGCACCGTGACACAAGTGGAGGAGCTGAAGGCCATCATACGGTTGCTTCCTGTATGGGCAACAGGCATTATATTCGCGACTGTATACGGTCAAATGAGCACTTTGTTTGTGCTGCAAGGGTTAACCATGCACACACATCTGGGAACAGGTACCTTCGAAATCCCAGAAGCATCACTCAGCATTTTCGACACCCTCAGCGTGCTTTTCTGGGTACCCGTATACGACAGAATCATCGTCCCTACTGCAAGAAAGTTCACAGGCCACAAAAATGGGATAACTCAGCTCCAGAGAATGGGAATTGGCCTCTTCATCTCCATTTTCTCCATGCTCTCAGCTGGGATTCTCGAGCTCGTGAGGCTGAGATACGTGCAAAGGCACGACCTGTACGAGCTGAAGAAGATACACATGTCGATTTTCTGGCAGGTCCCTCAGTATTTCATCATAGGATGTGCAGAAGTGTTCTTTTTCATCGGACAGCTGGAGTTCTTCTACGAGCAAGCACCCGACGCCATGAGAAGCTTGTGCTCCGCTCTTCAGCTCACAACAGTGGCTCTTGGAAGCTATCTGAGCACTCTGCTGGTGACTATCGTGACCAAGATCAGCACGCGGCATGGGAAGGCCGGGTGGATACCGGATAATCTCAACCACGGACACCTCGATTACTTCTACTACCTCCTGGCCGTGCTGAGCGTGGTGAACCTGGCCGCCTTCATACTGGTGGCGCAGTGGTACACGTACAAGAAGCCAGTCGGGACTCTTCGTTGATGGCTGGGCAGGTAGTGTGTGCTAGTGCTGCATTAGCATTGCACCAATGTGATGAACCATATGCACACACAAAACACACTTTGTAAGTGAGGCTTCAATATGGAACTGAACTGATTTGGAATTGTTGTGGATTACTTCAAAGTTGAAAATAGTGTTTGTCAAAATGTCAAATAAAAAATTGTTCTTGGTTGGTTTCACTCCTGCAAACTTTTCTTTTTAATAATAAAATGGATTCATTTAAATTCCATTCAAATAAGACGTTTTAACCACTCGCAGTTTGGGTTGGGGCCATCTTTTTCTTCTTAAAGTTCTATCTTTGTTTGTGTAGATGATTTTAACGACTTATTCAAAGCTTAAAACTATTGATATTGAAGATGCTTAAATTCTGTACCCAATTAGAAAAGGGAAAAAAAATGGCTCCAACAACTAGTTGAATGAGTGGATTGAATGGCTCGAGAACTCCATAGCAAAAGTTTGGTGGATTGGTATAGAGATGGCCATTTGCCGCCGGAACAGCACCTGAACCGGCCCGGCGGTTCACGGTTTCGAACCAGAACTGTCGAAAATGGTTTGGAACCGGAACCGGAACCGTTTTTCGACGGGCCGATTCAGGTTCAAGGTTTAAACCGGAACCAGAACCGGCGGTTCCGAACCGTCGAAAATAATTTAAATAAAAAAAAAAAAGAAAAACGGTTTCGAACTGACGGTTCCAGTTCCGAACCGTTGGACCGGCGGGATAAATTTTTGAAAATTTGAAAACCGACGAATCAGAGAGCGCCACGTGTCGCTGAAAAAATAAAATAAAAATAAATAAAATGTTCGCCGAACCGTCGGTTCTGAACCGGAACCGTGTGGAACCGGAACCGTAACCGTTTTTACAAGGGCCGGTTCCGGTTCCACCTTTCTCGAACCGCCGAACCAACAGTTTCGAACCGGAACCGACCCGTGGCCACCTCTAGATTGGTATGATAAGAAATGCTCTATGATTATCTCATCCATAACCATGGGCACAAAGTCATGGCTAGAAGAAAAAAAAAATCAAAAATCAAAAATTTAAGAGTGAGGGTTATAGAGCTACCCCATCGACAACCTTTGCCCCTTGGGACTAAAGTCATAACTAAAAAACAAAAAAAAAATGAAAATAAAAAAAAAATGAAAAATGTAAATTTCAGGTCATTGTCTATGACTTAAGCTGATGACTTGTACCTTTTTTAGAGTCATGTTTCCGCCATCTAATCATTTGTTGCCATTCAGCATCATTTGATTGGATGGTTAAATTTTATAAATAATGAATTTATATAATTTTAAATATATATTTTTCACATTTTTACCTTTTTATGCATTGAGTGTGCATAAAATGCACCTAAAATTGGACAGAATTTGTTTAATTTGAGCCGTCATTTGCAATATTTAATGGCTCAGATTTTTTTTTGCATTTAGCATAGAAAATTCTATTATCACCTAATCACTATCATATATATAAATATATATATATATATATATATATATATATAAATTCGGTTATTTTGGTCAAGAAAAAAAAAACCTGAACCGAATCAAAAACCGAAATAACCGAACTAAAATAATCAAAAAAAATTTGGTTCGGTGCAGTTTTTTCGGTTTCTTGCTCACCCCTAATTTAAAGATTATACTTTATTTTCAGTATCAAATATCATAATTTCAATTAAACTTAAAAATATATAATTGTATTTATTATAAATGATTCTTTAATAGTCTATAGATAATGAATTAGTTAAAGATAATTATTATATTAATAAACAAACGCAATACAAATCGAAACAAGAAAGCTTGAATTTTAAAATAAACGTGTGCTGAAATCGGACCACATATCGTCTAATTTCGCTTCAAACCCTCGTCAATGCCTCTGAAACGATTTCTGAAGCCCCAATCAGGTCTATCTCGATCTTACCCACTTACTTTCTTGGTCTGTTTAAGCTCCGCTTTTGAATTTCCTGATTCCTTTTTTTTTTTTTCTTTAGTCGCCTTTCTGATTAAATCCTCTTATGCATTCTGTGCAGGTAACCCGTTCGATAAAATGCCTCAATCAGATTATTAATACGATGATAAGTTTGTTTCATTTTATCATTTTATTTTGTGTTGTATCTTGATTCGTAAACTTCGAAAATTCTTTCTTTTCTTAAACTATATTACCTAATCAGGAGGAGATTCATGGGACTCAAAATTTTTTTTGAGACCTCACTGTTCTTGAACATTGATGTCAGATTCCACCGACTTTGATGTAGTTGCCAAAGATGCTCGTTTCTTGAATCTTTAACTGTACGAGATTATTCCTTTGTTACAGGGCTTGCGGGATTCGATGCCGAGAAATACTTGAAAAAAATCGGGTTAGGGAAAGAAGATCACCATTTCTGGAAGCAAGTAGGCAAAGCTCTGGTGTGCACGTACGCTCTCTTTGGGACGGTGTGGTTTCTGGACGAAACTTCGCCATTCGGGTGGTGGACGATGAAGCC
The DNA here is from genome assembly GCA_026898455.1 of Plectranthus barbatus. Classification (NCBI taxonomy): domain Eukaryota; kingdom Viridiplantae; phylum Streptophyta; class Magnoliopsida; order Lamiales; family Lamiaceae; genus Plectranthus; species Plectranthus barbatus. The sequence goes on along the minus strand of JAPKLW010001961.1, from coordinate 81,847 downwards.
GGTGCCTCGGGAGGAGAAGGAGCTCGCCCACCTCTACGAGCACCGCGAGTTCCCTTACCCGGGCGATGCAGAGGCGATGGAGGAGTTCATTGCAAAGGGTGGGATGATCGGCACCAGCATTGGGCCGAAAGGGATGATTGAAACGGATAAAGATTCTTACAATTTCCAGAAAGATTTGCAGGACAAGAAGTTTGATCAAGAGGCTATGAAGCTGTGGATGAGGATGAGAAATGAGGTTGTTTCTGAGCTGCAAGAAAAGGGATTTGATCTTGAATGAATGCTTGGAGTTTCTTTTTTTTCAGCTGGAATTGCAATGGCAATGGCTAAGAAGATGAATAACATATTATGGTATGTGATGATATTATATAACATATACTTTTGATTATCAATCCCATGTTTGATTTCTTTTTTCTTCCAACACAATGTTTCTTGTCCGAATTCGTTGACATGAACTAATCAAACATGATCTTAACATTGCTTGATTTGTTTATCTTGTGGGAGAACTTGTTATTAGATTGGTGATATAAATCAAAAATGCAAATTTTGTAGTTTCGCTCACCTACTCATTGTGAGCACATCAACACTTGTTATTATGCCAATGTGCTGATGTGACAATATAGTATGATAATAGACTAAATTTTAATCATGGTAATTATAAATGCAACCATATTTTTGTTAAATATAACTCTTTTAAAAAAATGAAAATCTCAATTGTAGTATATTATTACAATTTTACCCTACAATCCTCAATTTAAAACTTCAATCAAAAGAATAAAAATCAAACTGTACCTCCATATCTTTATCTCCGAAAAAAAAATCAAAGTCCCAAAGGCAGACATGAATAGATAAATTCGTAACTAATAAGTATCTTTTGCGAAAACACATGAAGAATTTATCTCAAGGAACAAACAAGAGCTCAAGAGAGGAAGGAATAAAGCTTTTTTTACAAGATAAGAACACAAGATAAGAAAAGCTCAAATGAAGACTAAGAGTTAGAGAAGAGAGGAGAGAACTCCTCTTTTGGTGTGTTTTACAAATGAGAATGAGAGTTCTATTTATAAGCTTCATCCCAAGTGTGAACACTCCAAAATAATTACGAGATCATACAAAAAAGACCACACCAAAGGTCTCCCACTAAGCTCTCATTAAGGTCACCTTAATTTTCCTCACAAAATAAATTAATTTAATTTCCAACAGGAGACTCTATGAACCCTAACCAATTCGAGTCTCTCCTTTGTCTTCTTGATAAGAACAAGATGTATGAGACTTGTGGCTAAAAAATACCAAAAGGAAGATGATATTTTATTTTCACACTTGTGTTAAATCCAAGAACGACCTTCTTTAGTTGTGTTACGGGGGACTATTAATGAACGATATTGAAAATATTGATGAACTGTTCTTGGAGGATTATAACTATGTTTAATTTGATTTTGTTATATAATGGTATCCAAAGCATTTCTTATAATGGTAATTCAATTGTTACCTCAATGTTTAAGTTCATCTTCGCCTCACCGTGGCTTGATCCCATGTTCGTAGGTCCTTGTAGTCGTTGCAGTCTCATTTTTAAATTTTCTTCTCAACCTCCAAGCTTTTCCTACAGTTGTTGTCCACCACTTCAAATTATTGCTACAACTTGCAAACCAACAAACAAGAATAGAGTTAGAAGCTGATACGAGGAAAGGGCACAAGATCTTACCTGTGATGGAGAGATGCTCACCAGTGACAAACTGGAGCAGGACAAGGATTGCACGAAGTTGCGCAATCTACAAGCGTGAGGTAGCGGGCACGAGCTGTGCGGTGGTAGCGGGCTCAACTACGGCAAAGGTGCACAGTGATAGGTTTGTAGGGTTTTCCCGTGAACCGAATCACCAAAACCAATTTGAACTGGATCGATCTATGGATATTGTGCATAATTAAATACATAATAAATCATAGCATGCTCCTATGAATTTAATACGATATTGTGGATTGGGAATTACCGTAACTCCGTAGTCTCTGTTCCGATCTTTTGCGTTTGAACTTCCACTTGAATTCAACCACGCAATTCGAATTTAATCTGCGGAAGTAGAAATTAGAAATCTAATTTCTAAGAATTAAAATCGAAATAGAACAAAGAAAAGAAATCTGTTCTCCAGATCAGGTCTTCAGATCTGTATCCCAATGCTGTTCATATCTGCTACTGGTGAGAATTCCACAGATCTGTATTCTGAGCAGGACCAGAATCGAAATTCTCCTCCTTCTCCCAGTGAAGTCGGCGCCCACACTCCTCTCTGCCCTAGGGTTTTGACTGATTTGAATAATCACAAGGTGGCTAGGGTTTCCAGAGAGAGTGGTCTATTTATAGACCCAGGGTTTTATCCCTAATGGACTACTGGGCTTAATTCAGCATATTTATTTGGGCCAGACCTGGGACCTAATGCAAATAATAAAGTGTGCTTATAAATTAATTAATTCCCATGTCCACAACTCAGGACACAATTAATTAATTAATATTAATTCTTTTTCACCACAAAATTAATACTGACCTACCCCTTTATTACCACATTGTGAGAACGGGCTGCATTAATTGAGAATCCCCATATTTAAGGTTACCGGACATTCATTAATTAATCGGAGCCTCTGACAACCTCTAGCTACAATTAATTAATATCTTATAATTCTTGAGTAGTACCACTCAAAGCTTATCACTCGTGCCTGAATTTAATCAGCCTGCAGGACTTTGGCACGATGAATGTTATTGAGCTCCTAAGGGAATGTTCCCATCCTATTACTCGAATATGGATACCTAAACCCAGTCTCAGGCAGTACTACACGAACCGCTGTTACCCAAGATGCGGATATACGAGCACGCTGTATTGGCTCTCCACCATGGCAAGTCAAAGCAACAGTCAATCCGTGCAAACCCCTGAACATTCGTTAGGGTTTGGACTCAATCAAAATGAGATCTTGTATTTGCTGATGTCAGACAGACAAATATATCTCAACGGTCCATCAATACGCCACCTCTTGCGTACCAGCATGTCAAGTAACCAAGACAGACTACTTATTCCGACAATGCCGCAGCCATCCGGACAGTCGTATCCTCATACGCTGTCTCGGCTGTGATCATGTTTATGTCTCACTAGGTCAAGTGATTATACTGTCTTCTGCGATCTACTACACGCCGCATGATCATCCCTATCGATGAGACAAGATGATACTTTTGTTCATACACGCAGTTTGTTTAACAGATATGAGAAATAAACCATTGTTTACTCATTATAATAAATACATTCAGTATACAAAACCCATCAATCTCCCACTTATACTCAAAGCATAACTAAGCTATTACAGAGTATGCAGTCCGTCTATCTAACTTGCTATCTCGTTAACCACTATCAGTGGTCGGCATCCACCTCAGACCCAGCTCACGAATATGTCTTTCGTAAACCTTCTGCGGCAAGCACTTTGTAAATGGATCAGCAAGGTTGTCAGCAGTGTCAATATTCTTAATTTGCACATCGCCCCTCGATACGATTTCTCGTATGATATGGTACTTTCTCTCTATGTGTTTGCTTGCCCTGTGAGACCGCGGTTCCTTTGAGTTTGCTACTGCACCAGAGTTGTCACAATAAATTGTGATGCTCCTCGAAAAACTCTGAATCATGCCCAACTCTAAAATGTAATTCTGGAGCTATACCCCATTTTTCGAGGCTTCGGAAGCGGCGACATATTCCGCTTCCATGGTGGAGTCAGCAATGCATTTCTGCTTTGAGATCCTCCAAGATACAGCCCCACCTCCCAGGGTAAACACATATACTGAGGTCGATTTCTTCTCATCCTGGTCCCCTTGGAAATCCGAGTCCGTATAACCCACAGGGCACAAATCCTCACCTTGATAAATTAGGCAGAAATTCCTAGTTCTCTTCAAGTACTTAAGGATATGCTTTACAGCAGTCCAGTGCATCTGTCCAGGGTTAGACTGATATCTTGCTACCATGCCAGCGGCATAACAAATATCAGGCCTGGTACACAACACCGCTGAAGCGTATGGTACAAGACTCATATCGTCTTTTTCCCGCTGTGTCTGAGGACACTGCCCGATAGAATGACGAACGCCGTGACGGAAAGGTAGCAAACCTTTCTTGGCGAGTTGCATGTCGAACCGGGCAATCACAGTATCCACATAGGATGCCTGGGATAAGCTCAACATTCTTCTCTTACAATCTCGTAAGACCTAAATCCCAAGAATGTAGCCAGCTTCACTCAAATCCTTCATTTGGAACTGTTCGGATAACCAAACCTTGATCTCCGACATCACTCCCTCGTTGTTTCCAAATAGGAGTATGTCATCAACATATAGTGCAAGGAAAACCACGCTCCCACTGACACAAAGCCGGTAAACACAACTTTCGTTCTCCAGCTGTGCAAATCCATAGGATTTAATCACATTGTTGAAACGTAAGTTCCACGACCTCGAAGCTTGCTTAAGTCCATACAAGGACTTCTTAAGCTTCCAGACAAGATGTTCTTCGCATTTGCGTATGTAACCCTCGGGTTGCTGCATATAGATGTCCCTACCTTCTTCAAGGTAACCATTTAGGAAAGCGGTTTTGACATCCATCTGCCATATCTCGAGGTCCATATGCGCAGCTATGGCAAGGAGTATCCGGATGGACTTGAGCATGGCTACGGGTGAAAAGGTTTCGTCATAGTCAATGCCCTCTTTCTGATTATAACCCTTTGCCACCAGCCTGGCTTTAAAAGCCGTAATATTTCCATCTGCCCCTTTCTTTCTCTTGTATACCCATTTGCACCCTATGGCCCTAAAGCCATCCGACAAAATTGTTTTCTCGTATACATCCATAGCAGTTATGGATTCTATCTCAGAATCCATGGCGACTTGCCATTTGGCAACATCCTTGTCCTGCACTGCCTTTTCGTAAGTTAGTGGGCCAGAGTCCTCATGTCCGTCTTCCGGGCTCAAGTCCGAAGACTCACCCACGAACATGTATCTTTCCGGCTGGAAAATAACTCTGCCACTATGACGAGGCATCGGTGCCGTGTCAGTAGTAGGTGCAGTAACTTGTGGTTCTGCACCTTGCACTAAAGAACGCGCATGTGGTGCTGAACCTCCCACAGGTGCACCCACATTCGCACGTTCCCCTTCCCTTGGAATTGCATTCTCGTTCTCAATTTCTTGAAGAACGATATCACTCCTTGACTTGTGATTACTCACATACTCGTCCTCCAAGAATCTAGCGTTGGTGCTAACAACCACTCTTTGACTCTCAGGACAGTAAAAGTAACCACCTTTCGTTTGCCTGGGATACCCTATAAACAACATTACTTTTGACCTGCTTTCTAACTTATCAGGTTCCTTCGACAATACGTGTGCCGGACAGCCCCATACTCTAAACTTGCACAAACTCGGTTTGCGACCAAGGAAGAGCTCAGAAGGCGTCTTAGGAACTAATTTAGAAGGCACCACATTTAGCACGTAAGCCGCTGTTTCCAATGCGTAGCCCCCAAACGAAATAGGTAAGCTTGCATAACTCATCATTGATCTTACCATCTCTAGAAGAGTCCTATTTCTTCTCTCTGCTACACCATTTTGCTGGGGAGTACCCGATGCAGTCCATTGGGATGTAATCCCATTCTCTGACAAATATTGCAGGAACTCGTTACTGAGGTATTCACCACCGCGGTTAGATCGCAGTGACTTGATAGTTTTCCCGACCCTCTTTTCTACCTCAGCCTTGAACTCTTTGAATTTCTCAAAGCATTCAGATTTGTAGCGAAGCAGGTAAACGTATCCGTACCTTGAGTAATCGTCAATAAAAGTGAAGAAGTACTCATACCCTCCACGAGCTTGCGTGGACATCGGTCCACACAAGTCAGAATGGATCAACTCCAACACATCCTCTGCTCGAGACTAGCTAGCCTTGAAAGGCCTAGTAGACATCTTGCCCTCGATGCAGGATTCGCAAACTTGATAAGGTACAGCCCGGACTAAGTCCAATGTACCGTCATCTGCAAGTCTTTGAATCCGCTTCAAGCTGATGTGACCAAGTCTCAAGTGCCAGAGATATGTAAGATCCTCATGAGAAGAAGTAAGTTTTCTCTTTCTAGGATTATCAATTACGGATGAATTACATGCAATGCTTGCGGAAGACTTATGATTACAGTTAATAATATAGAGAGAATTATTCAGCATTCCACGACAGATAACACCGTTATTATCAATGATAGAAACACCACTATAAAAAATAACTGAATATCCATCAACATAAAGTTTGGAAACTGATATAAGGTTCCGCCGAAAATCCAGCACGTACAAAACATCTCTCAATATTAAAACTAAATTATCAAAGTACAAGGTGAAATCTCCAATGACAGCTGCACTCACTTGTGCAGCGTTCCCCATTGAGATGGTAACCTCGTCATTCTTCAGCACCCTCCTCGGTGTGAACCCCTGCAAAATGTAACAAACATGATCAGTAGCTCCAGTATCCACTACCCACGAATGAGTAGAAACCGATGCTAAACATGTTTTCGTTACAAATGCAAACGACGTACCTTGTCCTTTACTTCCGCATGCTTTCTTACTTGAAGTGACACCAACCACCTCCCTTTCTCCAGACTTCCTCACACCCCTTCTCCGACCAACCAGTCTCCTGCACTGGTTACCGACCGCATCTGTCAATGTGTTCAAACCATGCACCAGATCTGATAATTCAAAATGGTATGAAGGTACATAGGACTTTTCCGCCAAGAGATCAGTTAGCAACTGTTTGAAAGTGTACTCACTTCTCATAGCAACATCCTTCTTAAAGTCATAGAAAGTAAGTGGCAACTAGTTTAGGATAATATCGATCTTAGCCCGATCGCTGATACATCCACCTCTACAAATGAATCGACTCATGATGTCACACATCGTCATCACATGTAGTGTCACGGAACTACCCTCAGTCATTCTCTTGCAGACAAGATCTCTGACAAGATTACAACTGATAGTTCCTTCCACATTCCCATACGTGGCCATCAAATCCATCCAGATCTCAACAGAGCTAAAATAACTGATGTACTTCAGTTTCAATTCTCCAGACAAGTTATCTGAGATTAACCTATAGGTAAAATCCTCAGATACCACCCATCTGTCATAGAATTCTTTCTGACGTCTGGAAACTCTATGGTCACGCGGTTCAAGTAGCATCATAGTAAGAACATACATATGTTTCTTAGTCAGGAGGATATGCTCAATGCAGTATCTCCATATGGGAAAGTTCGGACCAGTAAGAGGATTGAGAGCAAGTATATGATCGACTGTAGACATAGACATATCTGAAAACAATAAGAATCTTAAATAAGAACATACATGTAGAACTTCGAAAATAAATGCATTGAAAACCTTTTAATAAATCAAATACAAATGTTTTCCACTAATTGCCCAAGAGTTCCCACCGCAAGCCACACTCGTAGACATTTACGATGTCACCCTCGACCAGAACTACGGGTTTTAAGCCCCAATCCATTTAATTTCAGTACCATGTCAGGAACCTTTTGACACTAGATATTAATAATTAGTGAAAACCTTAGACCCAACCATCTCTCAAGAACAGTGATGCAACTTACGCATTATATTCTAAGATGCTTCTAAGCGATTAACCACAAATTTAACTCTGGCCAAAAGAGACAGTTTAGCATGGCGCGTAACCATACCGCACAGCCCTCAAAGCTTTTGTTATCTAAAATTTAAACCAATCCTAGAATACTTGTGAAAGAAATCTACGCAAGCTACACTCGTAGACGTTTACGCAAAACCCTCCCTTTATTCACATGATTTAAATTATTTGTCTAGAAATCCCAACAACTGTACCCATGCACCTCCGGGAACTAGCAAGCTACACTCATAGACGTTTACTAGAGCGAGAGATACACTTACAGCCTAGGACCGCTTTGTGGAGGTCTATTGAATTTAATTAAAAAATCCACTTAGTATTTTTCTTTTAAAAGGTTTCTTTATGCGCACACATAATTTCTTTGTTATTATATTTCCCAAATTTTTGCATGTAATAATACAAGCCCAAAAATTTCCAAAATATAATCCAACAAGAAATTAATCACATAAGCATGCTTGGAAAGCTGTAAATAGTAAAAGCAATAAATCATGCTTTTCCTATTATCTACACATGCTTAATTGCGCACATAAATAAATCACATATCATACGAGGACAATTAAGACAAACAAAAATTCCTCGTGGCCCCAAAATAGAAAAATAAAATACTATTCTATTACAATTTGAATTTTGAATCTATTTGGATAATTCCAAATCTTATCAAATCTTTCCAAATCTTCAAGGGCCTCCAAATCTTCAACCACCAAATCTTTTGGGATTTAGGCCTTTAAGATCTGATGATTTGCCCTAACCCTAATGCAAACCCTAGGGTTTACACAGGATTGCACAGACCACCAAAACACGAGCCACCGCGATGGGACAGTAGCAGCCGCCACCGCGCGCCCCGCGCTGCCACCGTGCGCCCGCGCGCGCGCATCGTGCACGCACTGCACACCCCCGGCCATGCGCCAACCGCGCCGCGCGCCGTCGTTTGCCATTGTCTCCGTCGGCCCTTCGTCGGCTCTGTCTTCGTTCTTCGTCCTCGACCCGTCCAATTACATAATTTGAAAAATTACAAAAAATCTATTCTATTACAATTTTTCAAATCTACACTAATCACAGATTTTCTCGTGATTTTACAAAATTAATCCAGCCCTACACGAATAAACCACCGCGGGCTGAATCATACAGGTTGCCACGAGGAACAAAAACCATCCACAATAATAAATTCATACATGCATAATATCGAATTTAATTATACACAACAGAGCCATAAATCAGAAACCTGGCTCTGATACCAATTGTAGGGTTTTCCCGTGAACCGAATCACCAAAACCAATTTGAACCGGATAGATCTATGGATATTGTGTATAATTAAATACATAATAAATCCTAGCATGATCCTATGAATTTAATACGATATTGTGGATTGGGAATTACCGTAACTCCGTTGTCTCTGTTCCGATCTTTTGCGTTTGAACTTCCACTTGAATTCAACCACCCAATTCGAATTTAATATGCGGAAGTAGAAATTAGAAATCTAATTTCTAAGATTTAAAATCGAAATAGAACAAAGAAAAGAAATCTGTTCTCCAGATCAGGTCTTCAGATCTGTATCCCAATGCTGTTCAGATCTGCTACTAGTGAGGATTCCACAGATCTGTATCCTGAGCAGGACCAGAATCAAAATTCTCATCCTTCTCCCAGTGAAGTCGGCGCCCACACTCCTCTCTGCCCTAGGGTTTTGACTGATTTGAATAATCACAAGGTGGCTAGGGTTTCCAGAAAGAGTGGTCTATTTATAGACCCAGGGTTTTATCCATAATGGGCTACTGGGCTCAATTCAGCATATTTATTTGGGCCAGACCTGGGACCTAATGCAAATAATAAAGTGGGCCTATAAATTAATTAATTCCCATGTCCACAACCCAGGACACAATTAATTAATTAATATTAATTCTTTTTCACAACAGAATTAATACTGACCTACCCCTTTATTACCATGTTGTGAGAACGGGCTGCATTAATTGAGAATCCCCATATTTAAGGTTACCAGACATTCATTAATTAATCGGAGCCTCTTACAAGCTCTAGCTACAATTAATTAATATCTTATAATTCCTGAGTAGTATCACTCAAACCTTATCACTCGTGCCTGAACTTAATCAGCCTGCAGGACTTTGGCACGATGAATGTTATTGAGCTCCTCAGGGAATGTCCCCATCCTATTACTCGGATATGGATACCTAAACCCAGTCTCAGGCAGTACTACACGAACCGCTGTTACCTAAGATGCGGATATACGAGCGCGCTGTATTGGCTCTCCACCATGGCAAGTCAAAGCAACAGTCAATCCGTGCAAACCCCTGAACCTTCGTTAGGGTTTGGACTCAATCAAAACGAGATCTTGTATTTGCTGATGTCAGACAGATAAATACATCTCAACGGTCCATCAATACACCACCTCTTGCGTACCAGCATGTCAAGTAACGAAGACAGACTACTTATTCCGACAATGCCGCAGCCATCCGGACTGTCGTATCCTCATACGCTGTCTCGGCTATGATCATGTTTATGTCTCACTAGGTCAAGTGATCATACTGTCTTCTGCGATCTACTACACGCCGCATGATCATCCCTATCGATGAGACAAGAGGATACTTTTGTTCATACACGCAGTTTGTTTAACAGATAGGAGAAATAAACCGTTGTATACTCATTATAATAAATACTTTCAGTATACAAAATCCATCAAGGTTTGCCACCGTTCAGCTCAGATCTCCCAGATATTAGCCCCTCAATATCATCTACAACCAACTTCACCAAAGCATAAAAGGAAAAATCACTGCGTCACATTACCACCGGCTAAAGGCTGTCTCGCTACCAAACCCCAACTATCACGCTCTCTCTCCTTCTCTCACATAAAGGAGATACGATGGCTGTGAAGAAACAGGCGTAGGTTGGTTTCTCGCACAAAGAAGAATGCCACACTATGCTCTCTTTTCTCTCGCCCTATCTACTCTCTTCAGTAGCGTGAGACTTGTTCCAACGGGAAGAAAGGGGCAATACAATTCAAATTGGGATAAGGGCACTCAAGGTTAAGGGGCTGAGAAGAAATAACTGATTGAGCCACAACAATTGGGCCAATATATACAACAATCTTCACCTTTGGCCCATTGGTGAGGTGACTGTGAATCTTGGAAAATATATGGCTATAAGATCTCTTTATCGCAAACACTTCCCACCTGTATACTTGCACACAGACAATAACAAGAGGAAATCAACAAGTTAGTTCACAAAGAATTAACTTAAAACCAGAAAGGTTCAAAGGGATGCAAACATATAGAATGCATAGACAAAAGAGATGCATAAAACATCAACAAAAAAAAAAACACCACATAAGTTGCACCACTACTAAGCACAGTTGAACCTGCAAAAGAGATCAACTGCTGGCTCAAAACGACAAACACTGATGAGAAGTTCAACTAAAATCAAAATGAAGAATCCTTTGAAAAGACAAAAGTTTTTCAGCACGCAGACATTTAGTGCCCATGTCAGCACAATTAAACTTAGTTGGTATTTTCTCAAGTAAGACAATCTCTTTCTCAACTATGTCCCTAATAAAGTGAAATTGAATATCTATATGCTTCGTCCTATCATGAAACACATGGTTCTTACATAGTTGTACTTTATCTAATTGTCTTATTTCATGCAATAAACCTTCTAACCAAATAGCTTCCTTAATAGCTTTAGTGATTGCAACATACTCAGACTCTGTGGCTGACAAAGCAACTGTAGACTGAAGTTGAGATTCCCAACTTTTGCATACACAACAAGGTAAACACAGAGGAGGTAGTTGACTTCGTATTATCTCTATAATTTACATAATTGGAATCAACATAACCAACAAGTTTAGCACCTTCAACACACTTAGAGAAACTCAAACCATAATTTACAATGTATTTAAGGCATCTAAAAAGTCATTTGAGGGCTTCTCAATGAGGCATACCTGGATTCGACATGTATCTACTTATACAACTCACAAGATATGCAATATCTAGCTTAGTACTAACCATCAAGTACATCACATGTCCAATGGCATTCGCATAAGGCACATTAAACATCTCATCAATTTCATAATTGTTCTTGGGGGACAGATCCTTACTTAGCACAAAATGAGAAGCAAGAGGCGCATTCACAGACTTAGCATTAGACATAGAGAATTTACTCAAAATCTTATCCACACAGGAAATTTGGTTAAGCACAATTCTCTCTATTTCTAATTACATTCATGCCAAGAATTCTTCTTGCGTCATTAAGGTTTTTCACGTTAATTTCGGTACAAATCCCATATCTTTTTGGTATTGGAGGAGATATGTATAAATAGGGGCTTCCAAGCTGTAAAAATCTACCCTGGACACTATTTTTGAGCGACAAACCTCTGGAGAAAGCTAAAACGAAGCAGACTTTGAAGAACAAAGATTGAAGACTAGGAATCGAAGACTACGAGTTTTGGTTTTCCATGTTTTCCATATCTTTGACTCTTTTCTTCTCTGTATTCATGGAACTTAGTATGATTGACTAAGTCCTTTGTGGATTCTAGGGTTTGAAACTTTGTTGAACTTTTACAATTATTTATTCAATTTGATTTTCCTTTTCCATTCGCATTTTGATTATACCCGAGTTTGGATTATTTGCTTGATACTGGCCATTGATGGTGAATCTTCTTGAACTGGAAAGTCTATGCTTATCAATTAGATGCAGGATAATTAGATTTAATAAATTGAATGTCCGGAAGGAATTTCAATTATTAAAGGGTTTTTAAAATCTAAGGTTTTTATCAAGAGTAGAAGTCCTCCTGCGCATCCAGAAGGAGTCATTAGGTCTTTTATATCCATGTTATGGTTTAGAGTTCGAAAGAATCACCTGATAACATAAATGCGATTAACCTATGTGTTTGAAAATTAAATTTGAATTGAATTGAATAAATATTGTCTAATTGTTCTTCATAGTGGATTACCCTGTAATCCTGTTTTCCCATATTTTCTAAACTCAATCATTTTAATTGCCTTTTTAAATATCTACTTTTTAATATTCCCTAGGATAGATAAACAACTTCTTTTACCGGTTTGTCTAGATAGTAGTCAGATATCTATGTTTTAGTGCTTGATTGTATTTCGAGCCTCAATCCTTGAGTTCGATAATTTATTACTTGCCTCTGCAGTGGTCTGTACACTTGCAGTTTTAGCGCATTGTGAAATATGCTATCAAATTTTTGGCGCTGTTGCCGGGGATTGCATAGATTTATAATTGAAACTAATTCTGATATTGCGCCACTACTCTAGACTTTATTTTTTGCATTTTTATTTTGTTTTCTGCGTTGAACACTTCTGGTGCATTGTTTCAGGTAGTATATGCGAACCAGATTGAAGGGCCCAACACTTGAACCTATAGATCCGAAGATCGAGGCCACCTGTCGAACGAACTCTGCCAGAAGAAAGTTAGCTTTTCCAATGACTGAAATCAAGCAGCACAGATTGCTGAGTTGCAGAGGCAACTCTAGGAGATGAATCTAAAGCTCCAGGAGCAACAAGCTCAAGCAGTGCCTCCCGAGGCAACCATCGATGAGATGTATTAGCCTATGACTGATAGGCATCGCCATGCTGATTTTGGGCTGAAGGTGAACACTCCCAATTTTTGAGCTGAAGACTGGGCTTATTCATACTGCCCAGTAGAACCAATTTGGAGGGTTACCATTTGAAGATCCCCAAGTGCATATATAGTCTTTTCTACTTCTCTGTGACACGGTCAAGCAGAATCAGGTGTCGGTTGACTACATCAGACTAAGACTGTTCTCATTCACACTGCAAGATAGAGCCTTATCTTGGTATCTGTCATTGGATCGCAGCGAGATCAAATCATGGGAGGAGCTCTGCAAGCAGTTTCTAATCCAATTCTTCCCACCAAGAAAGACTATCAGGTTGCAGACTCAATTGCCCAGTTCAGGCAATTTTCTGGAGAGTCTCTCTACGACGCCTGGGAGCGTTACAAGGACCTTCTCCGTGCTTGCCCTTGTCATGGATTTACTGAGAAGCAACAAGTTTGTTATTTATATGGGGGGCTCGACAACGAGACTCAGAAGCATATAAATGCCTCAGCTGGGGGGTCCCTCACTGCTAGACCTCCCAAGGAAGGCATGAAGTTGCTGAAGACTATGGCAGACTATGGCAAAGAGTGAGTACAATTGGCCTGCAGACAGAAATGAGCGCAGGGTCGCAGCAGTTGATGACACTGGGGATCTGGCTGCTGAGGTCAGATTGATGAGACAGGAGGTAGCTGCCTCTATAAAATCAGTGGAGACCCGTCTTACTAAGCTGGTGAATAATTTACCCCAGTTCAGATTTGATCAGGGGGCTGAAATGCAGATTGAAGATGCTAACTATGTCAATCAGAGGAACTTCAACAACAATAGGGGGTATCCAGTGGGGAATATGGCTTACCATCCGAACAACAGGAACCATCCCAATTTTCTTACTCCAACCCGAATAATTCACTGCATCCCCCACCTGTGTTTTCTGTAACCAATGGGGCTATCAATGAGCCTAAGGAGCCAAGCATGAGGGAGCTCCTTACTCAATTTATTTTTGTCTAATGCCAAGACAAGAAAAATGAAGGGGGATATTACTCAGCTGCAGAATGGCATGGGGGAGATAGGAAAGCACATGAAGCAGATTGACACTCAGATCTCTCAAATTGCCAATGTAATGGGCAATCAACACACTCTTGGGCAGTTCCCTAGCAATACTATGGTGAACCCAAAGGACCACTGCAATGCCATTACCACTCGTAGTGGCAGAGGATATGAGGGCCCATTTGTGCCCGTTGATATGTCTGTGCAACCTGAAGTTGCACAACCTGCTGATGTTCTTCCTGAAGAAGAACAAGTTCAAAAGAGCAAAGATGCTTGTCCTGAAGACAACACCAAACCTGCTGGTCCTATCGTTGTTCCCTTCCCACAGAGATTTGCTAAGAAGCAGAAGGAGGAGAGTTATAAGAGGTTCCTGGAGCACATGAAGAAAATCCACATCAATCTTCCTCTCATCGAAGTTGTGCAGGAAATTCCTGGGTATATGAAGTTTCTCAAGGTTATGGTTACCCAGAAGAAGCCCTTTGGAGCATTCGAGACTGTTAACTTGTTCGAAGAATGCAGTGGTATTATTCAGAAAAAGATGCTAGTGAAAAGGGCTGATCCAGGTTACTTCTCTATTACCTGTGTGATTGGGGGGCAGAACTTCGAGAAGGTTCTCTGCCATTCAGGGGCTAGCATCAATCTGATGCCCCTCTCCATCTTCAAGAAGCTCCAGATTGGAAATATCAAACCCACTACTATTAGGCTTCAGATGGCTAGCAGGTCGGTGAACTACCCTAAAGGGGTAGTCGAGGACGTGCTGGTAAAAGTTGGGGAATTTATTTTCCCAGCTGATTTTGTGGTGTTTGACATGGAAGAGGATAGGAACATCCCACTGATACTGGGAGGCCTTTCCTACACACTGCTGATGCTCTCATAGATGTGAAGAAAGGAGAGCTCACCTTGAGGGTGAATGATGAGAAGATCACCTTCTCCATCTACAAAGCCATGGAGAGGCATGACTCTGGTGACTGCTTCGAGGAGTGTGACATGATTCAGGTTTTGTATCCCTTTGACTCCTCTATTGTTTCTGCTGATTCTTTAGATTATGGGCTGCAAAATTCTGTTTACTCTTGTGATAAATTATATGATGCATGTGATGAGCTGCTACTGGGTGGTCGTTATCTAACATCAAGGGTATTAGCCCTTGCATCTGTATGCACATGATTCTATTAGAGGATGGATACAAACCAAAGGTGCAGCCGCAACGATGGTTAAATCCAATTATGCAAGAGGTTGTGCGAAAAGAAGTTCTGAAATTGTTGGATGCTGACATGATCTATGCGTCCATTTCAGATAGTGAGTGGGTGAGTCCCACTCAAGTGATGGCCAAAAAGGGAGGTACTACAGTCATCAAGGATGAGAGTGGCCAGGAGATCGCGCACAGACCGGTTACTGGCTGGAGGATGTGTATCGACTACAGAGCACTTAACAGTGCTACTCATAAGGATCACTTCCCCCTTCCCTTTATTGATCAAATGCTAGATAGGTTGGCTGGCTATGATTTTTATTGCTTTCTAGATGGTTATTCGGGATATAACCAAATAGCTATAGCCCCTAAGGACCAACATAAATCTGCTTTTACTTGTCCTTATGGTGTTTTTGCATATAGACAGATGTCTTTTGGATTGTGTAATGCTCTTGCTACCTTTCAATGATGTATGATGTCTATCTTTAGTGGACTAGTAGAAAATATAATGGAAGTGTTTATGGATGATTTTTCTGTGTTTGGTCATTCATTTGATAACTGCTTAGAAAACCTGATTACTGTTGATAACTCTCATAAAGAGTTATCTTTTGATCTCTTTCTCTACACTTTAGATGTTGTTTTGAATAATAATGTTCTCCTTTAAGAGCATCTTTTGATCTTATTTACATCTTTGTAATTATTGTACTTTATTTTAGCCTATGTAAGTTTTAGTAAGTTTTTGCAAGCTTTATGTGAAGTTTTGACCAGGTTCGGAATGCTAGAGCTTATCTATCGCATGATAGTCACTCGTTATGCTCGAGCATGGAAAACGCAAAAGAGCAGAATGCAGAGGACCTTCTCTCTCAGGCACTTGAAGACAAAGATAAAGTTCCTTTTTGATCTTGTCTGCTGGGAGGACATGTGTCACAATGGAAGCCGAACTCTTGTCTGGGAGGAACAATGACACTTCTCCACGTGAAAGGATCCTAGGAAAGGAAGAAGGATCAATGGTGTTGCAAGAAGATGCGAAAATATCAAGGAAAGAGGGGAAATACTTTTGGAGGAGTACACAACACAGAATACCCGCACGGAGAGAACACGAGCAGAGGGAGATCGAGTAGAAAGCTTGGAGGAGAAGCCATTAAAGATAGAGAGATCATCACATATAGTTTGTGTTTAATCTTTTGAGTTGTACACGATGGTGAATGATTTCCTATTTTGTTTTATTCTCTTCACAAGTATGAGCTAATTCCATTTTACACTTGGGTTGTGGAACAATTACATACGCTTGATTCTATGTTAAAATGATAGCTCGTATGTCTGCGTTTGTCTTTGATCTTGTTTTATCTCATTTCTTGAGCACGAAAGTGGAAAGAAATACATCACCTATGGAGACCGAAAGGAGAAGTAGGTCAAGAGGATCTTAGGCAATTGTGTTAATCCCGTAGGCATACGAGATAATACAACTTAAGAGGGCTAGAATTTAGGAATCCATCACTGAAATACTATGGTAGGCATAGGCATATGATGCTTGGTATGAAAGTGTAGATCTAGTAGAGCGAGAGCTTGCTAGGCAGTTTTTGAAAAAGTTCTAAGGCTCGGACAAATGCGAGACATAAACTCTAGCAAAGAAGATAGCAACCGTAACTTGTTTACCATAACCCGAGTGTATCATTTATTATTGTGATCAGTTTAGACAGTCTATGATTATTTTGTGGAGCGAGGAGTTATTGCTAGTTTTGGTTTTATTTGGAATCATAATTAACGCTTATTTATGCTTTGAGTAATAGTTAGTGATAAACATCCCTTATTTGCAAGCAATTCATAGTGCACAATTTAGAACTCACTCCCTAGGGTTTGATATCTGGTCTCACTTGACTGTATTACTTGTAGATTGCGTATACTTACGCATTGGTTCTATAGGTACACTATAGCACACAACAAGTTTTTGGTGCCGTTGCTGGGGATTCATGGGATACCATACTGTATTCTGATGGAGTTCTTTTATAATGGGTTAACTAGAAATTTAAGAATGATGATTGATGCAAAAACAGGAGGAGCCTTGCTAGACAAAACATATAATGAGGCTTGCGAAATTCTGGATAAAGTGACTGCAAATTACTATTTTTGGGCTAATTCCAGGGCAGCAGCCATCTCAACTCCAAAGGTTGCAGGGGTACTGGAAGTTGCCCCCATGAAGGCCCTCACTGCACAAATGGAAGCCTTAGGAGCAACCATGAAGAATATTGAGAAAAACACCAGTCAGGCCATGGTTCCCTCGATGCCAATAGAGTCTGCAATGGTTTTAAGCTGTATCTACTGTGGGAAAGGTCACCAATTTGAGGAGGACCCTTCAAACCCAGCATCTGTGTGTTACATGGGAAATAGGCATCAACAATATCAGGGAAACAACAATCCATACTCTAACACTTAAAACATAGGGTGGAGGAATCACCCTAATTTTTCATGGTCTAGACAAGGAAATCATAATGCTACAGCACGAGAACAGCATAACAATTTTAACAAAGGTGGTTTCAACCATCAGCAGAATAATCAGCAACAAAGTCTGGAAGCTCCACCTCAGAAACCTGAGAAAACTATGGAAGAGATGATGAAAGAGTCCATGGCTAAGAATGAAGTGAGGCTGAAAAGCCAGTATGCCTTAATACAGAGCCAAGCCTCTTCTCTGAGAAATATGAAAGTTCAAATGGGCCAGTTGGCCAATGATATCAGGAATAGATCACAGGGAAGCTTACCTAGCAATATAGAGAACCCTAGAGGGTGAAATGAGCATTGCAAGATGGTGACCTTAAGGAGTGGAAAACAGTTTGATGAGAGACCAGCTGAAGTACAACAAAAAGAGGTAGAACCTCCTGCGAAAGAGTATCAAGCTGGGATCAGAGTACAAAGAGAAGGGAAAGCCCCTATTAAGGAGGTTTATCCCTCAGTCAATGATGAGTTGATAACTCAGGAAAAGCAAACTGAAGTCCCTGAGGGAAATGTGCTCAACAGCAAGAGAAAGTCTATGGAGGATGACTTAAATCCACCCCAACCACCATTCCCTATTAGGTTCAAGAAACAGAAGGAAGAAGAGCATTTCAAAAAGTTTTTGGACATGCTCAAACAAATTCACATTAATGTGCCTTTGGTAGAAGCATTGGAACAGATGCCTACTTATGTCAAGTTTCTAAAGGATATTTTGACTAAAAAGAAAAGACTGAAAGAGTTTGAAACTGTGTCCTTGTTTGAGGAAGTTAGTGGGCTTTTGAGAAGGCAGATCCCAGCAAAGCTGAAAGATCCAGGGAGTTTTACTATTTCTTGTTCAATTGGAGGAAGGGATGTAGGAAGGGCACTCTGTGATCTGGGAGCCAGTGTGAATTTAATGCCATTGTCAATCTTTAAAAAGCTGGGTATAGGAGGAGCAAGACCAACAACTATTACCTTGCAGCTTGCAGACATATCAACTGTGCATCCAGAAGGGAAGATTGAAGATGTGCTGGTCAGGGTAGATAAGTTTATCTTCCCTGCAGACTTTATTATTTTGGATTATGAAGCTGATAGAGAAGTACCCATTATTCTGGGAAGACCCTTCTTAGCCACAGGCAGAACATTGATTGATGTGGAAAAAGGAGAATTGATCATGAGGGTCCATGAAGAACATGCTACTTTTAACCTGTATAACACTATGAAGTTACCAGATGAATCAGAAAATTGCTTCACAATTGGAATTTTGGAGTCACTAATAGAGGAGTATACTGCAGACCTGCAAAAAGAAGAATTTGAGAATGAGGAAGTGTCTAAGGAAAATGTTGTAGCATGGGTAGAGCGTGGTGCAAAGTTTGGGGGGTACAAACCCAACTTTGAATCATTGGATCTTATGAACAGAGAACAGAAGGAGCCAAAGTCTTCACTTGAAGAACCTCCTGAACTGGGGCTCAAGCCTTTGCCGGCTCACTTGAAATATGTGTACTTAGGAGAAACAGAAACTTTACCTGTGATAATTGCTTCAAACCTAAAAGAGGAGGATGAACAGAGATTAATGCAGATGCTTAAGAGGCACAAGCAGGCAATTGGATGGACAATATCTGATATCAAGGGAATCAGCCCTACTATCTGTATGCATAAGATACTGCTAGAAGATGGGAGTAAAAACTTAATACAGCCACAGATGAGGCTTAATCCCAACATGAAGGAAGTAGTAAAAAAAGATATAATCAAATGGCTGGATGCAGGGATCATATTCCCTATTTCAGACCGCTCATGGGTTAGTCCAGTGCAGTGTGTGCCAAAGAAAGGTGGAGTAACCATTGTACAGAATGAGAAGAAAGAGATGATTGCTACAAGGACAGTCACTGGGTGGAGGATCTGTATAGATTACAGAAAATTAAATGATGCCACTAGGAAGGATCACTTCCCATTGCCATTTGTAGATCAAATGTTGGACAGGCTGGCTAGTCAAGCTTATTACTGCTTCTTAGATGGATATTTTGGTTACCACCAAATAGCTATAACCCCATAGCATAAAGGGCTGACTACGTTCACCTGCCCGTATGGAACCTTTGCATTTAGAAGAATGCCATTCGACCTTTGTAATGCTCCAACAACTTTCCAGCGTTGCATGATTGCAATATTTTCTGAGATGATTGAAAATGGGCTTGAAGTATTCATGGATGATTTCTCAGTATTTGGGAAGGATTTCAATACTTGTTTAGGAAATCTGGAAAAGGTTCTACAACTTTGTGAGAAATCACAGCTGGTTTTGAACTGGGAGAAATGCTGCTTCATGGTGCAGCAGGGGGTAGTTCTAGGGCACAAGATCTCAAACAAAGGCATTGAGGTTGATCTTGCAAAAACCAAAGTTATTGACAAGATGCTAGTTCCAAATTCAGTGAAAGCGGTTAGAAGTTTTCTGGGCCATGCTGGTTTCTATAGGAGGTTTATCAAGGATTTCTCCAAGATAGCCAAGCCACTCTCAGAACTGCTAGAACAAGACATAAAGTTTGATTTCAGCAGAGAGTGTATGAAGGCATTTACTAGGTTGAAAGCTGCACTTGTCACAACCCCTGTAATGCAACCACCAAATTGGGATGAACCATTTGAGTTAATGTGTGATGCAAGTAGCTATGCTGTGGGAGCTGTTTTGGGACAAAGAAGGGATAAAATTCTCAGATCTATTTACTATGCAAGTAAGACAATGGATGGGGCACAGAAGAATCACAATACTACAGAAAAGGAACTGTTATCAGTAGTGTTTGCCTTTGATAAGTTTAGATCTTATCTGGTTGGAGCTAAGGTGATTGTGTTTACAGATCACTCTGCAATTAAGTATTTAATGGCTAAGAAAGATGCAAAGCCAAGGCTCATCAGATGGATACTTCTTCTACAAGAGTTTGATCTAGAAATTAAAGACAGAAAAGGAACAGAAAATCAAGTTGCTGATCATCTATCAAGGTTGGAAAATCCATTTGAAGTGGATGACACAGTTCAAATCAATGATAATTTCCCAGATGAGCAACTCATGGCATGCAAGGAAGAAGCACCTTGGTTTGCAGATTTTGCAAATTACCTTGCAACAAGCAGAAAACCATATGGGCATGGACAGCAATTGAAGAGGTTTCTACATGATGCCAAGTTCTATTATTTGGATGATCCGACTTTGTATAGGTTAGAGCCTGATCAAATTTTTAGAAGATGTGTTCCAGAGTATAGAATTCCTCACATTTTTGAGTGAATGCCATGCTTCAGCCTATGAAGGGCATTTTGGTGGACAGAGGACAACAACTAAAGTGCTGCAATCAGGATTTTATTGGTCAGGAATCTTCGAAGATGCATTTAAGTTTTTTAAGAACTGTGACAGATGCCAACGAGTGGGAAATTTACCAGCCATGAATGCTATGCCTCTGAACAATATTGTGGAAGTGGAATTATTTGACTTATGGGGAATGGACTTCATGGGGCCGTTTCCATCTTCTTTTGGAAATGAGTATATTTTGTTTGCTGTTGACTATGTATCTAGATTGGTGGAGGCGTGCGCTTGTGCTCACAATGATGCTGCTACAGTCATAAATTTCTTGCATAAGAACATCTTCACAAGGTTTGGAACCCCAAGGGCAATAATTAGTGAGGAGGGCACATATTTTATTAATAAGAGTTTGTCTGTTCTGTTGGCCATGTACAACATTAATCACAAGGTTTCAACTGCATACCACCCGCAAACCAATGGATTAGCTGAGTTGTCAAACAGGGAAGTGAAGAGTGTGTTAGAAAAAGTGGTGAACACCACAAGGAAAGACTGGTCCAAGCACTTGGATGATTCATTATGGGCCTACAGAACAACTTACAAAACACCATTGGGGATGTCCCCCTACAGGCTTGTTTTTGGGAAAGCCTGCCACCTGCCTTTGGAGATGGAGCACAAAGCATACTGGGCCACTAGGACACTTAATTTTGATCCTAAGGCAAGAGGGAGAAGAGGATATTGCAGCTTAATGAACTTGAAGAACTAAGGTTGCAAAGTTATGAAAATGCCAAAATATACAAGGACAAAGTGAAAAGATGGCATGACAGTAATGTTGCAGATAGAAATCTGGAAGAGGGACAACATGTTCTACTTTTCAATGCCAGATTGAGATTGTTCCCTGGCAAGCTTAAGTCCCGGTGGTCAGGACCTTTCACTTTGGTCAAAGTCCACCCTTATGGAGCTGTGGAGCTGAAGGATGAAAGCACAGGGAATATCTTCAAGGTTAATGGACAAAGGGTGAAACAATACCATGGAGAAAGCTGGGAGAAGGTGAAGGCTTCCACTCAAGTGTAGGAGCCTTAAAATCGAGGTAACCTAAGCTATCATGATGTTAGATGAAACATGTGGTGATAGCTTAGAATGTTCATTTTAATTCTGCATTTTATTTCATGCTTAGTTAAATTTAAATTTGTTTTGATTAAGTCTTAGGAGATCGAATGCTACAACCTGTGAGTAACATAGGAAGTAGGTAAAATAGAATGTACTTAAGTTAAATTAGGAGTTTATTTGATGTTTTAGTTCTTTTGAGTTTATTATTTACACTTATAAAAAAAAAGAAAGATAAGAAGGATGTGAGAAAGAGATAACAATCAGAATGGTAAGTAGGGTTAAAACTGTGCATGAGTCGGTGTGGCTTGAAAATAGCCGTTGAGAGGAGAGAGAATGGTGACTTCAGTCAACCCCTACCTCTAGGAATGGCGGTTTTGGTAACTTCCCTTTTTAATTTTGAAAGGAAAGAAGGTATCAAATCAAGGGAAGTCGAAAGGTATCCTTATTTCTCGTGCCGGTTAATGCTTAAAGTAGGTGTTTATATATATTGTACATAATGTGAAAATCAAACAAAACCATCTCCTTCCTTAGCATTCGGGCAGAAAAGTTTGGAAGATCTTGTGGTGTAAATCAAAGTTTTTGTCGTGAAACAGGTACGAATTCTTCCTTTACTTCTCTCTCTTGTTTTAGGTTGCTTTTCTCTCTTTAAATACTGCAAGAATTTTGTAAGTAAAAAAAAAGAGGAGAGAAGATACTTTGCGAGCTAGAATGTCAGGTATGTATGCGGAGTTATATTTTCTTGTGCGGTTGAACTGTATCTGTTGGTGTAGTTAAAATTTATGTGAGCATGACTCGTAGAACCATGAATTTCAGTTTTTGTGTGAAAAATTTGTTTCGGTTTATGTTGATCATTGCGAGTCATATGCGGAGGTTCTGACATGAGTTTCTGACAATTTTTTGTGCTAGGGATTAGACTTTACCTTAACTCCAGGGTTTGTTATTTATTTCTCTGTGATGAACTACGAGCGAACTCAAAGTTTGGGGGTAGATATCTGTTGTGCTGGAAATTAAAAATCGAATGCCAAAAATTTGTCAAAAGCATGCCCTTGCAGTAGTCTAGTTTACTTTGGCTCTCTGAACTTGAATTTCTCGCAGACTCAAGTATGAGGACAAAGCAAAACGATAAGAAGCGACCAGGATGGAAATTGAATCCCCTGAGGCTACTCCGGAGAAAGCTAGCCCAGCCTCACCGAAACCCAAGGGCAAACCGAAGGCAAAGAAGACATAATCTGTTCAGGGGTTAAAGAGATCTAGCAGGGCTGCTGTTTCTATCATGGCACAAGGGAATGCTAAGTTACCCCCTACAAGTGCGAAGAACCCTGTGGTGATCCCTGATGCACCCAAGAAAAAGCCTAAAGCTGAGAGCACGAAGCCCAAGAAGGGGAGTTTGATGGACTTGGTTGAGGCGGCTACTTCAAAAGCCAAACCTAAAATTCCAGAGGAAACTGAAGCAGAGGAGGGTGCTGCTGAGAGTGAACCTGAAAAGTCTGAGGAATCTGATCTGAGTGCTGAGGAAGCTACACATGGCCAGTCTGAGGAGCCCGAGACAAAACAAAGACCAGAGGATCAAGAGAACGAGGATGCTGAACAAGAAAGTTTTGAAGAGCAACACCAGTCTGTTACCAAAGGAGATGAATCAACAACTGAGGATGACAACGACAAAGGGGAGGAAAATTCTGGAAACAAAGAGGAGTCTGAGAAGGCTGATGGTACAGCATCCGAAGAGCCTGAGGTTGAAATTGATGAGCAACTCACTATTGCGAAAGGGAAGACAGATATGCCAAAGAAAGGTACCAAAACAAAAAAGAGGAAGCAAAGTGAAGCTGTGGAAGATCAAGAAGGAGTTTTGAGAAATCCAAAAACAGGAAAACGAGTGATAGTGATGGCAGTAAAGGAGACAGGAGAAAGCTCGAAGGGGACAACAACCAAGTCAAAGAAAAGGGATATCAAGCGTGGCAAAACAAAGGTGGTGGAACTTTCGGCCGAAGAAATTAAGAGGCTTCCAAAATTCTCATCTACCCTCCACAAGGAAAGAATGAAAGCCATCGCGAGCCGAAAATTCATGCTGGAGAGAGGATTTAAAGATTTAGCCAAGTCGTCAGAGGGGCTGGTCCATAGTAGGGGTGTGCAACGGGTCGGGTCGGGTCAAAACCGATCCGAAAATCAAGACCCGATCAAGACCCGAAACCCGACTGCCCTCACCCGAAACCCGCCCGAAACCCCCTCTCACCCGATCCGTCACCCGACCCGCAATTCGGTCGGGTGGGTCGGGTGGGTCGGATTTGACCCGATTTTGGGGTAAAAAGGGTAGGGATTTTTTTTTTGGGAGAAAAATCACATCAATGGCCGCGCGCAGGTGACAGGGTTGCGCAGCAGGGTGGTTCGGCGGCGCAGCAGGGTGGCTGCTGGCTGGATGCGCGCAGGGGCGGTGCAGGGGGTGGGTGGCGGCAATGGCCGACGCAGGGGTGATGCAGCACAGCAGCAGAGGCAAGCCGCGGGCGAACGGCGCAGGGGTTGGCTCAGTGTGGCTGGGTTACAGCAACGCAGGCACGCCGACGAGGGAGGAGAGGGCGGCGCGGCAGGCTGGCAGGCGGCAGCGCGAGCGGCGGACCGGCGGAATGACAGAGGCAAATTGGGCTACGAGTGAAATTGAGGAAGATTGGGGAAGTTCTGGGATGAATTAGATTTGTATATGTAGTATTTGTTATATAATAATATATATTAAATAATTAAAAATAAGTTCGGTTGGGTCGGGTGGCACCCGAACCCGAACCACTTCACCCGCCACCCGACCCGACATTTATTCGGGTGAACAATTTTAACCCGACACCAGACCCGATCCCTACAGACCCGACCCGACCCGACCCGAAATCATCGGTTCGGGTCGGTTTTTCGGGTGCGGGTCGGGTCTTGCACACCCCTAGTCCATAGTGTTGAGAATCAAGGGTGGGAACCCTTCGTTGTGATGCAACCACCACCTATCATTGCTCTGGTCTGGGAGTTTTATGCAAATAGTGAACA
Organism: Plectranthus barbatus; assembly: GCA_026898455.1. Taxonomy (NCBI): domain Eukaryota; kingdom Viridiplantae; phylum Streptophyta; class Magnoliopsida; order Lamiales; family Lamiaceae; genus Plectranthus; species Plectranthus barbatus. The sequence goes on along the minus strand of JAPKLW010001961.1, from coordinate 56,501 downwards.
ATCTACTGCCGTGGATTATGAACTCCGAGCAATTGAGAGAGGAAAAGAAGTAGTGCTGAATCTAAAAACGGTGCACGCAGTCTATGGAACACATCCACCTCAACCGGACACCTTCATGGATCTGTTGAATTCTGCAACAAGGGAGCAACTTGATGAGGCAGTGAGCATAGTAGCTATACCCGAGGCATGATGGGTCGATGAGAAAAATGACAACCTTTCTGCCCTTGCCAGCTTTCTGACCCGTGACGCTAACACCTGGATTCACTTTCTGCGAAATAGGATAAGCTCCAACACTCACAACACTTTGGTGAGTCAAGAACGAATTCTGATGGCAGCTGTGAAAGTGAAGGGAGACCCAATTGACATTGCACCCTTTATCATCGACTCTATAGCTGTCCAAGCTTCAAAGAGGGTTGGACTGCTTTTCTGCCCTTCACTGATTTCAGAACTATGCAAACGAGCTGGAGTTCCTTTTCATCCCGACGAGCCAACAAGCATTGCCAAGAGCAACTTCAACATCCCATATCTGACTAAGCGGCATGCATAAGCACAATCTCGAGCTCAGGGTGAAGCACCTGCTGGAAGTCTAGGCGAAGCAGACAAAGTTGTTGAGAGGGTTTAAGCTCATGCACAAGGTGCTGCTGAAGGTCAAAGCCCAGACAATGAAGCTGCTGAAGAAGAAGGGTCGCCGTCTGAAAAACAAGAAAGCTGCCGGAGGCCGTATGACGAACAGGGTCAACTCTGAACCCATTTAGTTTCTGCAAAAATAATTTCCTATTTGGTTTATGTTTATGTTTGTTTCCTCCTTTGGTGTTTAGTTTTTGTTGGTTAAGTGTCTGAACCTCATGCTGGTATCATGTTAAAGCATGAAGTTCATATGGGTCGTTTTTAATAAAAGTTCTAAGTCTAGTTGTTATATCTCCTCTTGCCCTGTGATGTCTTGATTTTATCGTTCTTTCTTTCGCATGATTGGTGATGATCACGGTTGTTGAGAGTCAATCCACATTTACTTTTGATATTTAGCTATGTACATGCAAATCTGGTCTGCGAGGCAAAGTTCTTACTTGTCTCCGTTTTTGAAAAACCTGATATGCTAGACATATGCTCGAGCTTAGCTGGTACTACATCATTAATTTCTGAATGTGAAGTGCTAACTACCCTAAGTTTAATCTTGGTTGAGACGAAATAGGAATGAACTTTACACTTAGAGATGATTAAGGCCATTGCTTGATCTTTGTGCCTCCAAATGTTTCTTTGTTTCAATTGAATATTCATTTGCACCTAGATTTTGAGCTTAAGCCTTTTTCTTGTTTACACATGCTCACTGCTAGCCAAATCTCATACGCGTCCTAGTCTAGAGGATTGATCTGACTTAGTTTTCCTTTTACATTGAGGACAATGTTATGTTCAAAGTTTTGGGGGGGTACCACTTCTACTCAAAGTGTTCTTTTTGTAAGTTCCTTGCCTTAAAAATGATGAAAGGATAGGCAAATGTGTTGGCCTAAAAAAAATCTAGAAAAGAGATGTGTGCGAAATAAGGCTGATGTCTACAATGTATGTCAACTCAGCCGTATGTTATAGCAATTTGCTTTAAAAAAAAAAAAGAGAAAGTTGAAAGATAAGAATAGAATAAGTCCAATGCTGGAATAAGAAGGACAATACCTCCAGACTCAAGTCACTTCATCCAAATCTCCTCACCTTGAACCTTGGCCTAACATTAGACGACGTGAAAGTCCTTTTGATCTAGGTGGAATGTGAAGCCTATTAGTGGAGAACAAGAGAGAACGAATGGGTAGAAAAAGAAAAGTGGCATTGATGAGCATAAAGGCTTGAATAAGTAGTTAAGGTTAAGCTCAGTTATATATTAGCTATCTTGAAACTTGATTGTTCTTTTTGAACTTTGATTGTGGAACTTGATGAGTGTATAATGTTAAATTTTGAAAAGGATGTGGACTGAAACTTGACAATCTAGAGAATTGTTGTTCATGCTTTCTTTTTAAAAATTTGCTGAGGGAATTTTAAAGAGGAGATTAACTATTCTAGCTTATTACTTCTAGACTTTAGTATGTGTCTTTTCAGTTTATTTTGGTTGCTTGAGGACAAGCAACATCTTAAGTTGGGGGGGGGGATAACTCTCATAAAGAGTTATCTTTTGATCTCTTGCTCTACACTTTAGATGTTTTTTTGAATAATATTGTTCTCATTTAAGAGAATCTTTTGATCTTATTTACATCTTTGTAATTATTGTACTTTATTTTAGCCAATGTAAGTTTTAATAAGTTTTTGCAAGCTTTTTGTGAAGTTTTGACCAAGTTCGGAATGCTAGAGCTTATCTATCGCATGATAGTAAGTGGTTATGCTCGAGCATGGAAAACGGAAAAGAGCAGAATGCAGAGGACCTTCTCTCTCCGGGACCACTTGAAGATGCAATCTTGTCTGCTGGGAGGACATGTGTCACAATGAAAGCCGAACTCTTGTCTGGGAGGAACAATGACACTTCTCCACGTGGAAGGATCCTAGGAAAGGAAGGAGGATCAATGGTGTTGCAAGAAGATGCAAAAATATCAAGGAAAGAGGGGAAATACTTTTGGAGGAGTACACAACACAGAATACACGCACGGAGAGAACACGAGCAGAGGGTGATCGAGTAGCAAGCTTGGAGGAGAAGCCATTAAAGATAGAGAGATCATCACATATAGTTTGGGTTTAATCTTTTGAGTTGTACACGATGGTGAATGATTTCCTATTTTGTTTTATTCTCTTTGCAAGTATGAGCTAATTCCATTTTACACTTGGGTTGTGGAACAATTACGTACGCTTGATTCTATGTTAGGATGATGGTTCGTATGTCTGAGTTTGTCTTTGATCTTGTTTTATCTCATTTCTTGAGCACAAAAGTGGAAAGAAATACATCCCCTATGGAGACCGAAAGGAGAAGTAGGCCGAGAGGATCTTAGGCAATTGTGTTAAACCCGTAGGCATACGAGATAATACAACTTAAGAGGGCTAGAATTTAGGAATCCATCACTGAAATACTATGGTAGGCATAGGCATATGATGCTTGGTATGAAAGTGTAGATCTAGTAGAGCAATAGCTTGCTAGGCAGTTTTTGAAAAAGTTCTAAGGCTCAGACAAATGCGAGACACAAACTCTAACATAGAAGATAGCAACCGTAACTTGTTTACCATAACCCGAGTGTATCCTTTATTATTGTGATCAGTTTAGACAGTCTATGATTATTTTGTGGAACGAGGAGTTATTGCTAGTTTTGGTTTTATTTGGAATCATAATTTATGCTTATTTATGCTTTGAGTAATAGTTAGAGATAAACATCCCTTATTTGCAAGCAATTCATAGTGCACGATTTATAACTCACTCCCTAGGGTTTGATATCTGGTCTCACTTGACTGTATTACTTGTAGATTGCGTATACTTGCACATTGTTTCTATAGGTTCACTATAGCACACAACAACTGTACTGCAGCGCAGTCAAGAAACTAACCTTGTGTTGAACTGGGAAAAGTGTCATTTTATGGTGCGAGAGGGCATTGTGCTCGGTCACAAAGTTTCTGCTGCATGTTTGGAAGTGGATCGTGCAAAGATCGTTGCGATCTCAAAGTTGCCGCCGCCCACTAATGAGAAATCAGTGAGGAGCTTCTTGGGTCATGTAAGCTTCTATAGGAGGTTTATCAGGGAGTTTTCTAAAATCTGTAAACCTTTAAGTTCTTTACTTGTTAAAGATGCAAAGTTTGTTTTTGATGAGCATTGTTTGCAGGCTTTTGAGAAGTTGAAGCAGGCCCTCCCTACTGCTCCGATTCTTATCTCACCGGATTGGTCAGAGCCCTTTGTCCTGATGTGCGATGCCAGTGATGCTGCGGTTGGAGCTGCCCTGGGACAGACAAGGAACAAGATCTTCAGAGTTATTCACTATGCAAGCAAGACCTTGGATGAAGCTCAGGTTAACTACGCAACCACTGAAAAAGAGCTGCTGGTTGTGGTGTTCGCATTTGATAAGTTCTGTGCTTATCTAGATGGGGCAAAGACGGTGGTGTATACGGATCACGCTGCCATCCGTTATTTGTTTGAGAAGAAGAAAGCAAAGCCAAGACTGATTAGATAGATTCTACTGCTACAGTAGTTTGACATGGAGATCAAAGACCGCAACGGGTGCGAGAATGTGGTGGCAAACCATCAGTCTAGGCTTGAGAATCCGGTGGAAGGAGATGATCCTCAGATTCGCATCACTGAGGTGTTTTCGGGCGAGCAGCTGCTCGCAGTTGAGGAGGTGGATCCATGGTATATGGATCTTGTGAATTATATGGTTGCAGGTGTTTTTCCACCGATCTGGCAACACATCAGAAGAGAAAGTTTCTACACGATAGCAAGTTCTACTACTGGGACGAGCCGTTGTGCTGACATGGTGATTCGGCGGTATATTAGAATGCAGGAGAGAAAGCAGATTATGGAGGATTGTCACTTATCCCCGTATGGTGGCCACTGCGCGGCAAATAGGACGACCATCAAGATCTTAACCAGTAGATTTTATTGGCCTACTGTATATCGTAACTATCAGATGTTCGTGGGCAACTGTGATCGCTGCTATAGGATGGGGAACATATCAAAGAAGGATGAGATGCCTCAGAAATACATGCTAGAGATCGAGCCGTTTGACGTTTGGGGCATTGATTTCATGGGACCATTCCCTAAGTCCCATGGATATCAGTACATCTTTCTGGCTGTGGATTATGTGACCCGGTGGGTTGAGGCTATCCCTACTGTGACCAGTGACTCGAAGCTCATGCTGAAATTCCTTCAGAAGAACATCCTTACTCATTTTGGAGCACCTCGAGCACTACTGAGTGATGGAGGATCACACTTCAAGAATAAATGGTTGGGGAGCTTGTTGGCTAAATGCAGAGTTCGCCACAAAATCACTTCTCCATATCATCCCCAAGCCAATGGGCATGCTGAGTTAGCGAATCGCAAGATTAAGCATATCTTGGAGAAGTCTGTGGTTTCCCGGAAGGATTGGGCTACTTGCCTAGATGATGCTCTATTGGCATACAGGACGACGTTCAAGACTCCAATAGGTATGTCACCATACCAATTGGTGTTTGGGAAGTTGTGTCACTTACCGGTGGAATTAGAGCACCGGGCTTTTTGGGCTGTCAAGAAAATCAATTAGGACTTGAAAGCTGCAGAGGAAAAGCGTTGTCTTCAGCTCACCGAGCTTGAAGAATTTCGGACTGAAGCCTATGAGAGTTCGAGAATGTACAAGGAGCGCGCCAAAAAGTTTCACGATCAGCGCATTCGTAGCCGCAACTTCACTCTAGGTGATCAGGTACTTATCTTTAATTCCCGCCTTCGTTTGTTCCCTGGGAATTGAAGTCTAGATGGATTGGTCCATATTTTGTTCAAAAGGTAAACTCTAATGGAACTCTTGACTTGCTTGGGTCTAATGGCATGCACTTTACGATTAATGGTCAAAGAGTTAAAAAGTATGTTCATTCTGAGTTCGTGTCTTTCATGTGTCAACTCCATCTAGAGGATCCACAGACTGTCTACTGTTGTGTCTAGCTACAGACATAAAATAAAGCGCTTGGTGGGAGGCAACCCAACTTTTATTAGCTTTTAATTGCTTTAATTTGGTCATTTTGTGTCATTTTACCCCATTTTCCACATTATACGTTCACTTGTGGTTGTTTAGTTCTTTGGTTGCAGGAAAAGAGATGGAAACGTGAAGTTTTGCTGGAAAAAATGAACTCGCCGACTGTTGTTGTGCTATAGTGTTACTACAGGACTAATGTGCAAGTATACACAAATCACAAGTAATATAGTCAAGTGAGACCAGATATCGTACCCAAGGGAGTGGATTTCTAAATCGTGCACTATGAGTTGTTTGCAATGTAAAAGGTTGGTTTTATCTAAATCCTAATTAAAACATAAAATGTGCAATAATTATAATTCCAAACAAAGCTAAAATCACTAGTACTTCCTCACTCCACAAAATAAGCATAAATAATATGTCTGGTATCACAAATACTGGAAAGCACACTCAGGTTATGGAATACAACGCACCACAGCTATCCTATATGCTAGAGTTTATGTCTCGCAATGTCGTGAACCTTAGAACTTTTCCTAAGTCTGCCTAGCGAACTGTCGTCCTACTAGATCTACACCTTCTCACCAGAATTCATATGTCTATGCCTTTCTTAGTGATTGGATGATGGCTATATAAAGCTAAGCTCGATTAAGTTGCAGTGTCTCATATGTCTATGAAATCAATACAATTACCTAACATCCCCTCGGCCTATTTCACCTTTCGGTCTCCATAAGTGATGGGTTTCTATTCACTGTCGTGCTCAAGAAACGATTGAAAACAGGATTAAAGATAAGTTCAGTTATGCGAAACTCGATTCTAACATATATTCAATCAAATGGTACTTTGTTCCATAACCCAAGTGTAAATGAAATTAGTTCATACTCGGAAATGAAAGGAATAAAAACATGAGATCATTCATCATCAAAATACAACTAAAACGGTTAGATCAAACTATAGATGATGATCCCTTTAACTCCAATGACTTCCTTCCCAAGTGGAATCGCCAATCTCCGATTATCTCTCTCTTGATTCGTGCATACTCCCCTCGTGCTATCCGACTCCTTCAAAATATCCTCATCTTTTGTTGATATCTTTTCCACACTGTTTCTCAACCGTCGATCTTCTCTCCTTTCCTTGGATGTATACACGTGTTGAGAAGTCACTATTTCATCCAGACAAGAGATCAACCTCCTTTTTCGCCACCTGTCCTTCTAGCAGACAAGATCAACAAGGACCTTTATCGTTGTCTCAAAGTGGTCCCGGAGAGAGAAGGTCTTCAGTCTTCTTGTTCATGCACCTCCTATGCTCGAGCATAGCTCCCAACAGCATGCGGCAGGTAAGCTCCAGCATTCCGAACCTGGTCAAAACTGCCCAAAAGCTTGCAAAAACTTATTAAAACTTGCATAATGTAAAATACCATGACTTAATCACAAATAAACGTAAATAAGCAAAAAGGACTTTGATTGCCAAGCATCTTATTCAAAACAACATCTAAAGTTCATGAAAAAAGGGTCAAAAGATAACTCTAAATGAGAGTTATCAGCGACCTGTCTACACTAACGGCGATCGCCATACGTGTATTACGGGTTGCCAAGTTTGTCGTCAAATAAATATAGGTACGAAGCAAAACTTTTGACCAGAAAATAATTTCGGTAATCGCCGATTTTGTTGGTTTAGTTGCCATTTTTGTCATTTTCCATATTTTGCTACGGCACACTTTCGGCGATCCATAAACATTTTCGGCGATCGCCGATTTTGTTTACGGATCGCCGATTTAGTCCAGACACGCGTTTTAAAACTGAATCTCCTCTCTCTCCTTGCTTTTCACCCCTCTCTCAAGAACATACACTAACCCACAAAAACTTTCACCCTTGTCTCTAAGATTTCTCCTTCCATACTTCAAATCTTTCAAATTCCTTTTACATATTGCTTACCCATCTTAGTGTTGACATTTTCATCCAAGTAGATTTTTTATTTTTGTCCAAAAATCGAAGAATCCCCAAACCCTAGGGCTTTTCGTGTTTTGCATATTTTGCTTCAAACTCAAGGTAATATTCGTGTTCCCTTTTATTTATTCGCTCTTTCGTTTATTACTTCTTGTTTAGTTGGATTAGTTGAGTTAAATTTAGGGATTTAAGTTTGAATTTGTTGGATAATCGTTAATTGTGTTGGGTTTTGATGTTGAATTGAATATCCTAATTCGCTTATTATGGTTATTGTTTGTTCAATTTGGCATGTTTAGATTTTAATTGTTAATTTGGGGGTTTGAAATTGTCAATTTGAGTATAATTGGTCTAGGGCTTTGAGTTTGGGGGAACTTGACTACTGAGGTTTAGTTGATTGAATTACTTGTTATATGTTCCTCTAGCTCTATTAGAATTGTTTAATCGCATGCATTGGTTGAGTCACTTTGGTGATAAATTAGTCTAGGATAAAGTCACTTTTGCATATTTGAAGTCTTGATTGAGTCTGAGGGATGTTGAATTGATTGTGGAGTTGAGGAATGTGGCTATTGCTATTATTTAGAATTGGAAAAGTGAACTTGTTTGTATTTGAGTCATGGGGATCTATTTTATTTGCTTTCATAGTTTATTTTCATTGTTTTTTCTTGGGTTGCTGGTTTTGATTCTACTGTTTTGTGTGCATGATTGTTATGGCACCTAAACGCCGCACCGTTGCCGACCCAAACACACCAGAATCTTTGGGCATCCAACTCCAAGGGATGGAGTTCTTGGACAAATTTTAGCAGTTGGTTCAACAAGGGGTTGAAGGGACCCGATATATCGATTTAGAGGCACTGCGAGCAGTGGGACTTTATGACAACGTCAAGGAACTTTTTGAGGGGATTGGTTGGGGCCCAATTCTGAACCTGGAGGCCCCCACCTATCGGCGACTAACATTGGAGGTGTTAAGCACAATCACGCTCACCACCGTGGGCCGAAACATACCGGCGGGTGCTAATTTTCAAGCAATGAACACAGACCGACACATCTCTATCAGGATATCAATCGGGCATTTCAAGTGCCTAATATTGGAGAGTATAGCAAACCCCGGGGGTTTAATGCTAAGGTCTTTTGGCCGCTGCTCATGGACCTACCGCTCCTGAATGGGCATCAGGACTCTGCAAGGCTTCCATGATCCGGAACCCAGTTTTTCGGATCATTCTGCGCATCTTGGCACACACCCTGTTAGCTAGGAAAGATAATAGCACAATGAAGGATGTAGAGCTCATGGTACTATACTGCATGGTGCACCAGCACCACCTCAACTTTGCCCAGCTATTTCTCCAGCAGGGTAGCTTCAGCCACCCACGGTCCGATCTGCATTAGGGGTCTTTAGACTCCTATTATACTTTCGATGGAGATAGCTATTGGTAGTCAGATTCCCGAGCCAATTAAGTTGCTCACCTTGCAGCAGTTGGCCGGTCTCAGATTCATTTAGACTAGCCACCCTCCCTATCTCTTCTGCCAGTGCACACCGCCTTACTTTTCGCTACCGAACCCCGAGCTCACTAATGTAGGGCTTTGCCGCTACCGCACAAATTGGCAGTTAGACACTCTAGCCCACATTCAGGCAATTCAGACTGCCGAGGCAGAACAGGGGGGACCCCACTTACACGAGGAGGATGCGAGAGATACCGAGCATGAGACTGACCAGGAGCAGCCCGATGAGCAGCCATGCTGCACAGAGCAGGGTGAGACTTCTCGGAGGAGCTGGGGCGAGTCCTATACTTATTATGAGCATCGCACACATCATGTGGCGTTCGAGGAGAGACTGAGCCACATGGAGCAGCAGTGGGGGAATTGGAGCGCATAGCTCCAGGCATTGTCCGCAGCTCAGGCTTCATATGCTATCGAGCACCGCTCTTTCGAGGAGGAGCAGCGCTGGGATTGGACCGCCAGGAGATCCTTTGAGGATGACCAGCAACAGCAGTGGGCGGTGCAGCAGCGGCAATTTGAGCAGGAGCAGGCTCAGTGGAGGCGCCAGCAGGAAGCCGAGGAGCAGATGCTCCAGTTCATGGCCCGTTTCCCGCAGTACTGGCCACCACCGCAGTGAGGATGTATTGAGGTCTCACACACATCTCCGTAATCTTCTTCCCCAAAAACTTATTCTTTCCTTTATATCGAATAAGTTTGGGGGAGGGGGATTTGATCAGGTGATGTGTGTTTCTTCCCTTCTATCTTTTTATCGTTGTCTTTCTGTGTTTTTATTTTTAATAGATTTGAGACTGCACTTGATGTATTAAATGTGAATCAGTGAACCAGTGTATTTGTTTTTGTCTTAGTTTAAGTGTCTAGTTAGTCTGTACTTGGAAACTCTGTCATTTTGGTACGGGTTTTATTTGCATTATTGATCAAAGTTTATGATGACAACTCTTTTCTTTCTCGTGAAACCTGTATTAATGATTTGCATATGAGTTGATGAGGTGCATATTTTACGGAATTGGTTTTGGCCTCTGGGATATGCTTAGTCTGTTAGAATTTGAGCATGTGTTCGTTTGATTGAGAGTATGCCACTGTGCACTTTACCTCTAGAACATGCTCTGGTTTTGTTCTTAAAACTGCAAGAGGAATGTCATGAACTTAGATATGATCTTAGGCCATCGTTTCATAAGCCTCATTAAAACCTAAACACAAACCCACTACATAATCCTTTGTTAAACACGTTGAGCTTACATACCTTTTCTTTCTAAACCGGATGATAGGAAGTGTGGATGGAAGTATATGGGTATCTGTTGATGTTAGGTGGTGAAAATGTAGTACATTATAGTGGTACATAGTCCACAAGCTTTTGGGTGGACAATATAGTCATATGTGTTTATCAGATGTAAAATAAAGAAAAAAGTGCCAATGTGTAGCCTAATAAAGTGCACAATGTGCGCACAAGTGTTCTGATTTGAGTCATTGTAAGATATATTCACATTCATATACATAAAAAAGTGTTATTAGTGCATAAGTAGTCAATCAATACATGAGTATGGTATTTGATGAGGAGTTTTGTGTAAATGAAGATATAAAGATGAATATGTTTAGTTACTTATCCAAAAATTTCATACCTTCACCATTGTGCCTACATTAGAACCTAAAATAAAGAACTTTTTTTTATCTTTGTTCTAGCATTCCCAAAGTTAGTAGAGAGTTTAGGCAATGAGCCAGACTATGGTAGGGAAGTTGTACAGTTGATAATTTGAGAGTATACACTAGCCTTTCTAACAATTTTGAGCAAAATTTGAGTGATACACTATCCTGTGAGAAGCAGATTTCTAGAGGTCGAGATTGAAACTGTGATTGATTGCATTTAATGACGATTGTTGCAGTTGTTGGTGTGGGAATCACAACCCCTTTTGTGTCTGAAATTTTTTTTGATCAATAAATGCACCCCTCGTGTTTATCCTTTTCTTTTCATTTGTTTTCCTCATTGTTCGAGGACGAACAACAGTTTAAGTTTGGGGGGTTGATAAACACTCATTTTGTGCATCTCACTGATGTAAATCTGCTAACTATTTGTCTTAAATTAGATCATTACGTGGTATTTCTGCGCACTATCTATATTCTTTAAGAAATTATTACGTTTGGTTTGGTTTTTGGTTGTTTATCAAGATTTCACGCACAATTGAGCCATTTACAGGATTTAACTAAGTACCACGGGGCCAATCGATGCTAGCTTGCATCGTGAAAAGGAAGAAGTGAGAAAAGACTGACGAAAAAGCACAATTCCCGTTCGTGATGAGAACGACGACCAAACTGCAAAAACGGCGATTGCCGAAAATGTAGTTTGGTTGCCGATTTTATTTTTTTATCTGTTTTGGTACGGGGCATTTTTGGCGACCCATGCCCAAAAATACCGATCGACGATTCTATTTTATGGGTCGCCGATCGGGTAAAAAGTGACGAATTTTGGTACAAACCCCATATCTTTCTTGGATTGGAGGAGATATGTATAAATAGGGGCTTCCAAGCTATAAAAATCGACCCTGGACATTATTTTTGAGCGACAAACCTCTGGAGGAAGCCAAAACGGAGCAGACTTTGAAGAACAAAGATTGAAGACTTGGAATCGAAGACTAAGGGGTTTTGTTTTCCATGTTTTCCATATCTTTGACTCTTTTCTTCTCTGTATTCATGGAACTTAATATGATTGACTAAGTCCTTTGTGGATTCTAGGGTTTGAAACTTTGTTGAACTTTTACAATTATTTATTCGATTTGATTTTCCTTTTCCATTCGCATTTTGATTATACCTGAGTTTGAATTATTTGCTTGATACTGGCCATTGATGGCGAATTGATTGGTAATTCTTGAACTGGAAAGTCTAGGCTTATCAATTAGATGCAGGATAATTAGATTTAATAAATTGAATGTTCGGAAGGAATTTGAATTATTAAAGGATTTTTAAAATCTAAGGTTTTTATCAAGAGTAGAAGTCCTCCTGCGCATCCAGAATGAGTCATTAGGTCTTTTATATCCATGTTATGGTTTAGAGTTCGAAAGAATCACCTGATAACATAAATACGATTAACCCATGTGTTTGGAAATTAAATTGGAATTGAATTGAATAAATATTGTCTAATTGTTCTTCATAGTGGATTACCCTGGAATCCTGATTTCCCATATTTTCTAAACTCAATCGTTTTAATTGCCTTTTTAAATATATACTTTTCAATATTGCCTTGGATAGATAAACAACTTTTTTTGTTTGTCTAGATAGTAGTCAGATATCTATGTTTTAGTGCTTGATTGTACTTCGAGCATGCAATCCTTGAGTTCGATAATTTATTACTTGCCTCTGCAGTGGTCTGTACACTTGCGGTTTTAGCGTGTTGCGAAATACGCTATCACTGCTCATTCCATAATAGGCTAATCTCTCAAAGCATACATTTTCCGCCGAAAGAGAATTTTTTCAAGAAAATTAAATATTCATCACCAGTATATCGAGCTCGAGCTAGCAAGAAGAAAATTATATACCTAGAATGAAGGGGCAGGCCTTCCAGTTTTCAATTTTCCGGTGGTCGGCAGGTCTATTGTCATAGTTGACGGTGCCGTCTTTCGTGTAGTTGCCATCTTCCGCCATTGCTTGGAGAAATGCGTGAAGACTGCGGTTCTGTTGAAGATACAAGAAAAAATAAGTTAGTAGCAAATTAAGTTTTTTTATTATATGATATCAATTATTTGATCAAATAATTAAAGAAGAAATAATAATCATGTCTCCCAAAAAAATTCAAATTATTCCTCAATTAAAATGTCATAAACGTCCATTCTTCATATATTTTTGTCTCAGGAACATATTTTGTTTCTTTTTCTTTTTAATTGAAGTGCACAAAGAAATATAAGAATATGTAATTTAAAATACAAAATAATAATGATAATAATAAAAGAGTAAATTAAAGAAGAAAATTAAAAGTTGCATTTGTATATTGCTACGCCGCAAGTATCTGCAGGACCAAATTCAAATGTTTCTGTTAGTCCTCCCAAAAGCGGCTATACATTAATATATTGTCAAAGAAAACCAAGACGAACTTCCTCAAATAAGGCCAAAACAGATCATTCATGGCGGATTGGAATATAGCCGGAGCATTCGTCAGTCCAAAATCCATAACCAAAAATTCATAATGTCCGCTATGAGTTCCAAATGTTGTCTTGTGGATGTCTGCATTAGCCACTCAAATTTGGTAATACACTGATCGCAAATTAGTTTTGTAGAAAACTACTACTCCCGCCAACTCATCTAGCATTTCCTGAATTATCGGAATTGGGTACTTATCCGGTACAGTAGATTTGTTGAGTTCCTTGTAATTCACACAGAAACGCCAACTCCCATTCTTTTTCTTAACAATGAAATTGGGCTAGAAAAAGGGCTTGAACTTGGGCGAATGACTCTAGCTTTTAACATCTCACCCACCAACCGCTCTATACAAATACCCACACCTGTATGGTTGAACAAACACGGGCTTTGCACCAAGGATCAGCCCTATTCGATGATCAATAGTGCAGCATGGTGGTAGCTCTTTCAGTTCATTGAACACCTACTTGTACTTGAGAAGAGTGTCTTGTAATCTATTCTCTGCCCCTATCAAATAGGTGTGCAGGCTCACGCTCCAAAATAACCGACCATAGCTCCGAATCTATGGTCTTAATTAAAGTTTTTAGACTCACCATATTTCGACAGAGAGCTGGATTACCCCTTAATTCCACGTGTTTGCCTTCCCATTAAAACTCCATAGAAACTCCCTACAGTTTGAGACAACTTCCCCCTAAGTCACGAGCCATGCAATACCTAGAATAATATCAACTCTGTCGAGAGGAAATACATAGCAATCGGCAGATGCCGCACAATCCGAGAGTTCAATTTTCAGAGATTTGCAAACCTCTTCAGAAGCTTGACGCTGACCATCCCCAAGTTTCACATGAAATTGGCTTATCGCTAGTAATTGTAATTCCAAGGTTGTAACCAGCGACGAGCATATGAAATTGTGGCTTGCACCACTTTCAATAAGAATTGTTACCGATCTGTCCCCCACCATTCCTCTTATGTGCATCGTGTGTGGGTTGAATGTTGGATTTTGTATACTAAAAACATTTATTACATCGTGTATACTAATAAGCTCATAATTATACTCACTTATCTATATTTTTCTCCATTGTTTCAAGTGCATTATGTTATGTTTTTACTTATTATTGTGCATGGGTCTACTTTAGAGGATGTTATGCCTTTGATGGGTGAATTTTGCATGTTTTAGGCCAAATCCAATGGAAACCCGTACTGAAAGCAGCAGATGTTCAAAGGAACAGTCACGACTTCTTCCACAGATGGAATCTGAGCTAATGAAGCATATTGATGGAAAGATCATTGAGTTAGCTTTCCAACGCAACTGGAATCGGGTCAATTGAAGTTTGGGAGCGAAAGTTATGGCCAAAACCGTGAGACTGCGCTGACAGAAGTTTCTGTGTCGAGAGACACGATTTGTGTCGACCGAAACAGAGGTCAAAAGTTCAGAAACTTGTGTTTTGCATCCCTGTCGAGCGACAGGACTTATGTCGATCGACACGGAGGCCCGAAAAAGCTATTTGGGCCTGTTTTGGCAGTTTTTTATATTTTTACTCAATACCCAAA
>JAPKLW010001961.1:25179-37334 GCA_026898455.1 Plectranthus barbatus | reverse complement strand
AAATAGTGCAATAAATCAAGTAATCAAATAGGTCTTTTATTAGGTTACAACGTGGCTTCCTAAAGTAGTTGAGATGTTTTTGGCTAAGTGACTCAAACTCTCAATTCAAATTCTCTAATAAAACTCTCACTTTACCCAATCACACCATATTAATTTTTCACTTCATTTTTTTGCCCCCCCCCCCCCCCCCCCCCTCCCCCTTTTTTTCAAATCTTTTTCTCTTTTTTTTTTATACACAACACAATACTGGTGAACTTAACAAGAGTAAAGATTATACAATTCTAGTTCACCTTATTTCCACTCTTTCCTTCTCTTTTTTTTTCCTTTTATTTATTTTTCACAACTCAATTTCTTTCTTTTTGATAACACAAAACCACAAGATACATATTTGCACTTAATTCATACCCCTCTCACTCATCAACCATTCTAAACAAAGAAATCAGTCAAAAGGGCTACAAGTGGAGATTTTTAAGGCTAGTGTATAGGATTTGGGCTAAGAAAGAACATGCCCAAGATCATATTACCCTATTATCGCACTTATACAACCTCGAGAGAGAAACAAGTCAAATTCTAGAAGATTATTGCATACGCACCTAGTCACACATGAAACAGAAAAATTTAGGCTCAAAACTCACTTAGGTTACATTTTTGTTCCCCCTCAACAATCATCAAGTTCAATCTTAGTCTAACATGCACAAAACACGCATTAGAAAGCAACTTATCAAGCAAGAAACTCCTATCATCGGCTACCCCTATCACACAGATTTTCAAGTCACAATCAACAAATTAACCAATCATCGATCACAGTCATCAAGCAAAAGGGAGGACTTATTCAAAATCTCAAGCCAACAATAATCAAAAGTTCCGACTGCCCTATGTTCAAGCGCGTGAATGAAATGCAACAAAAAAAAACTAAAATCTAATAAGCTACAAGTCAGTAAACAAAAATGGACAATAACATAAAAATATAAATAAAAACATAAAATAACAAGATAAAACAAGTCTTACAATCCATGTCGTCATCCCCCCAAAATTATTCAATAGAATGAAGAATAAGTTTGAAAATCGAGCAAATGATAGTAAAACTGTACCTCACTGGCCATCGTGGTCATCCTCAGCATCCCCCTGATCTCTGCGGCAGCATGCATAAACTGTCTCGGGTTGGTCCTTGGTTGGTGACAGCAGCTACTGCACCTAAGTCTCAATGTGCCCTAGCCGGTAGTAGACATCCTGTCGGAACTGAGTGCTTCGGGCATGCTCCAACTCAGCTGCTACACTCTCGGTGGCCTGGAGGGCGGCCTGCTACTGCATGTACTCGTACATCATCATCAAGTCAGAACCGGAGGAGGAATTGCCCCTTGTGTGATAGCTAGACGAACCACCGGGCCCCCAGCGTGGCCTGTCTCTCCCATCGCCTCTCGGCCTCAGCCCTCTTGGCCTCTGCTCGCTTCGTTGTGGCTCTGTTCCAATGTGCCTGCTCAGCAATCTGAGCGGCAGCCTACTCAGGTGTCAGTACCTGGTTGTCTGGTTGGACTCCAATGCAGTGTAGTAGCCGGTTGTGAGGTGCAACCCCATTCTCCGGGAGTATACAGGCAAGATGGGCCGGAGTTTGCATGAACCAGTTTTCCTTAAAATTCAAATCAGTCACATGAGTGAGGGGGTGTTGGGCAGCGGAAATCTATCGCCGCTGGCCATCTTGAGGGTCAGTGGCGCGCCCAGGATCAACATCGTCCTCTGGACCAAGTGGTGGACGTCCAGGTAGCGTTGTTCATATGCCAGACGGAGGTCATCAGTGGGAAAACCCAATGAGTGGGCAATGGGGGTGATCAGACCACCCCACCAAATATCTCCCCACTTGACCTTTGATTGCCAGGCAAGATTATCCATAAAACAAGCAACGAGGCTGACATGGTGTCCCCCGAGCATATAATAAAGTGTGTGTATCTCCTTCTGCCGCACCTTCCCACTCTTGTACCTCCCAAACACGCTGGTCCCCATCCACCTCAAGATGTATCGGAACACTGGGTTGTCTACATTAGAGGACTTCATGTTCTGCATATCGAATTTCCCAGAACCTACCGGAGCAAGGGCATAAATATCCCTTCAAAGCTATGCATAGATGAAATCTGCATGCTCATGGTAGATGCCTCCAGCTGGGCAGCCTAGTATCTCATCAAGCTACGTCCGAGTCAGGTTGTGCATTTGATTCATCAACTGAAATGTATTCTCGGTAGGCTCCGGGCCTCTCCCAGTACTCGACCAAACTCGGACTATGGCCATGAACTCTCGGGTTTGAGTAGAGAAGATAGGCCACTCTCTGTTGAGCATAGAATCCCAGTGGATGCGGCGGAAAAGGGCAATAACATCATCCTCGATTCCTATCTGCCTCATTGTGTCGTGGTCCAAGAAAGGTGTGGCCTTGACTGGATAAGTGAGCAGCTCTTCGTATCTTTCTCCCTTAGATGCATTCTCAAACACGGGTTCATAATTAGCAGGGCCTGCATGACGGGATAAACAAGTTCAACACCAAACACTTAAGCAATTTTTCCACAACCAAATCAAGTGCCCATGTAAAATTGACAATCAAATAATGCAATTGACACTTAATTACTCCCAAAACACTCCACCAATCTAAAAAATTTGACCTTTTCCAAAAATTCACAAAATTGGGGAAAAACTAGTCAAAAACCAAGTCAAAAATTGAGCCCTAAGTACACAAATTCCACTATTCCTAAGCAATGAATCATGACCAGGTATTCATATGGATTCAATTTCAGAATCCATGGCGACATGTCATTTTTCAACATCCTTGTCCTTCACTGTCTCTTCGTAAGTCAGTGGGTCAGAGTTCTCATGTCCGTCTTTTGGGCTCAAGTTCGAAGACTCACCCACGAACATGTACCTTTCTGGCTGGAAAATAACTCTCCCACTACGACAAGGCATCGGTGCCGTGTCAGTAGTAGGTGCAGTGACTTGTGGTTCTGCACCTTGCACTGAAGAACGCACCTGTGGTGCTGTACCTCTCTCAGGTGCACCCAAATTCGCACATTCCCCTTCCCTTGGAATCGCATTCTCGTTTTCAATTTCTTGAAGAACGATATCACTCCTTAACTTGTGATTACTCACATACTCGTCCTCCAAGAATCTAGCGTTGGTGCTAACAACGACTCTTTGACTCTCAGGACAGTAAAAGTAACGACCTTTCGTTTGTCTGGGATACCCTATAAACAATATTGCTTTTGACCTGCTTTCTAACTTATCAGGTTCCTTCGACAGTACGTGTGCCGGATAGCCCCATACTCTAAACTTGCACAAACTCGGTTTGTGACCAAGGAAGAGCTCAGAAGGCATCTTAGGAACTGATTTAGAAGGCACCACATTTAACACGTAAGCTGCTATTTCCAATGCGTAGCCCCAAAACGAAATTGGTAAGTTTGCATAACTCATCATTGATCTTACCATCTCTAGAAGAGTCACATTCCTTCTTTCAGCTACACAGTTTTGCTGGGGAATACCCGGTGCAGTCCATTGGGATGTAATCCTATTTTCTGACAAATTCAAGTGCCAGAGATATGTAAGATCCTCATCAGAAAAAGTAAGTTTTCTCTTTCTAGGATTATCAATTGCGGATGAATTACATGCAATATTCAAGAATATATTTGATCGAAGTAACATAAAGAGTATGAATCAACATGCTATAATGGATAATATTGTTATCACCAATGATAAAATTATAAATAACAAATATCCATGAAAAAGTTGATAAAATTTGTCCTGCCGATAAACCACGGCCCACAAACAAACTCTTAAACGTACTTAGTTCATCAAAACATTAAGAAAATAAAACTCCACGAAGCTCCACAATAAAACGTAGCCTTCATCCAGTTTGGTATCTTATTGTCATCACTCACCAGCCTTGTCGGCACGGTCCCCTGCAAAGTACAACAACATGATCAACAAGTCAGCGCTTACAACTCTGAAAGAGCAACAACAGACTCTAATCATGCTTACAGTTATACATACAAATGGCATACCTTGCCTAGCTTTGTTGGCTTGACAATCTTTCCTCCAATGTCCTTTCTTACCACACCTGAAGCACCTGTCCCTATCAGTCGCCACTTTAGGCTTTTTCCCAGCCCCACCATCCTTCATAGGTGCATTCTTAGCCCACTTCTTAATCCATTTCTTCCGCTTCATACCTTTCTCATTTTTGTATAATTCGTAAGCGAAATTAAAGATTGGGGTATTTTTAACTAATAATAATACATTGGGGGTATTTTTCCAAAATATTAATAAATCAGGGTATAATTCATAAATAAAAGTAAAGATTGGAGTATTTTTCCGTAAACGTCAATAGTTTAGGGTATTTTCTCCTATTTACTCAAATGTATTTATAGTTAGGGTTTTTTATCCTAAATTTATATTTCGACTGAAAATTTTTTATTATCCCACATTTTATTTCATTAGTACATTTTATCCCAAGTTGTGGGATATTAAGAAGAAAAAAAATTCATCAATACAGGTGCAAGTAGTTAAAACGTCTTACTTATACTTAATAAGTCTCTGTATTTGTATGGAAAAAAATGGAATTTAAATTAATCCATTTTATTTATTAAAATTAAATAAAACCAACCAAGAACAATTTTTATTAGAAATTTTGACATACACTAGTTTCAACTTTGAAGTAATCCGCAACAATTCCAAATCAGTTGAGTACCATCCATACGCACAAAAGGAAGGCTTGAAGCCTCACTTAGGAAGTGTGCTAGTGTGTGCATATGGTTGATCAACATATGGGTGCAATGCTAATGTAAATCAGCCATCAACAAGAGTCCCCACCGGCTTCTTGTACGTGTACCACCGCGCCACCAGAATGAAGGCGGCCAGGTTCACCACGCTCAGCACGGCCAGGAGGTAGTAGAAGTAATCGAGGTGTCCGTGGTTGAGATTATCCGGTATCCACCCGGCCTTCCCATGCCGCGTGCTGATCTTGGTCACGATAGTCACCAGCAGAGTGCTCAAATAGCTTCCACGAGCCACTGTTGTGAGCTGAAGAGCAGAGCACAAGCTTCTCATGGCGTCGGGTGCTTGCTCGTAGAAGAACTCCATCTGTCCGATGAAAAAGAACACTTCTGCACATCCTATGATGAAATACTGGGGAACCTGCCAGAAAATCGACATGTGTATCTTCTTGAGCTCGTACAGGTCGTGCCTTTGCACGTATCTCAGCCTCACGAGCTCGAGAATCCCAGCTGAGAGCATGGAGAAAATGGAGATGAAGAGGCCAATTCCCATTCTCTGGAGCTGAGTTATCCCATCTTTGTGGCCTGTGAACTTTCTTGCAGCAGGGACGATGATTCTGTCGTATACGGGCACCCAGAAAATCACGCTGAGGGTGTCGAAAATGCTGAGCGATGCTTCTGGGATTTCGAAGGTACCTTTCCCCAGATGTGTGTGCATGGTTAACCCTTGCAGCACAAACAAAGTGCTCATTTGACCGTATACAGTCGAGAACATAATGCCCGTCGCCCATACAGGAAGCAACCGTATGATGGCCTTCAGCTCCTCCACTTGTGTCACGGTGCAGAGTCTCCATGGATCCACCGGCCCCTGCATGTCTGATTCCGTCTCCACTGCAGCCTTGTCGAAGAATCTGTATGTATGATTTTAATTTCTAGCTATATTGCATCGAATCACACAAGAACTAGCTCTTACCGAAGATCTGTAGTGTGTTCGAGCTTGCGGCTGACAGACTCAGCATCATCGGTTTCATACAGAGATGATCCATCAGCAGGGATTTTAACATGATATTTCCTGAAAGAAGCTACTATTACTTGACTGATGCGCGTGAGGGGGCTTCCCCCGGGTTTCTGATTACGGTACAGGCGAGTGCCTGAGAAGAAAAACACGACAGCTATCGCCATGGCCACTGCAGGGATGCCGAATCCCCACCCCCAACCAACGTTCATTTGTATCCAAACCAGGACAGAAGCAGCAATCAAGGCACCGATATTGATTGACCAGTAAAACCAATTGAAGAATGAGCTTTTGTGCTTCTTCTCATCCTCATCAGTATCCTCAAATTGATCTGCTCCGTAGGATGAGACGCAGGGAGTAATCCCACCATATCCGAGAGCAATCAAGTAAAGAGCCACGAAACAAACTGCAGATTGCGTGGTTGTCGCGTGGCAGTTGTCTTTTCCCTGGCACGCTGGTCTCAACCCCGGTACTGACGCTGATAGTGTCAGCAAGGTCATCCCCTGAATAACACCAGTTACTCATCAATTTCCTCTCTCCATCTAAGTCAAGATTTTTGTTCTTACAGCAAAAACTCTCAAACCATGAGGTTTGAGAGTTATTAAGCTTAGATTCTTATTTGGCTTTTCATTTATTATTATGAAGCACCAAGAAAACTTACAATCACATAAATGATGGAGAAAGCTGCTATTGTGCCATATCTTCCAAGATATGCATCGGCCACAAAAGCTCCGATGAGTGGCGTGATATAGCATGTCCCCAACCAATTCGAGACGTTGTTAGAAGCAGTGGTGCTGTGTTGGTTGAGCTGCGTCTTGAAATAAACCACCAGATTCGAGCTCATCCCATAGTATGCCAACCGTTCGCAGCATTCGTTCCCTGTCGCCACAAATACATCAGAAAACAGAGATATAGCCTCTTAACATGATCATCATCATTGATAAAACCCAAAAGCACACAAACAAATCATTTCACATACACACAGTCACCAAAAAAATTCATAATCAAGGAAAATTTGAAATCCCACACCCACATAAACTCGTTTTTATGGATTGTTTCATTCACACAAACAAAGACAGTCTATCATCAACAAGAAAACCAAGCTTCTAACACAATATTCCAAAAAATAAAAAAAAAAGAGAAACCACAAAATATCATAGCAGAGTGAAGAGGAATTTCCTAAAATAAAAGGGCATGCTTTCCATGTTCCTGTTTCACTCTTCTTAGCAGGATTGCCGCGGTAATCAACCGTCCCATCTTTAGTATACAAATCATCTTCCCCCATAGCAACTTCTACTCACTCAACAAACCTGAAACTCAAATGTGAAACACCAGCCAATTTATCCATCAATATTTTAGTATATACATAAAAAATCACGAGCAAAACCTCCAAAAAAAATTTAATATTGCCGATTGCAGAATCTGATTATCTAAATTGTCAAGAAACAGTACATCGACAATTATTAAACTCCAGTAGGTGACAACAACATTATGAATGAAGCTCGGACCAAACAATACACAGCCGAAAGCTGAGCCCCTCGAAAAGCACGAAGAGATTACTTCAAATTGTGAGAGAGAGAAAGAGATATGTGTGTTGCAGAAGGTAGTCAGAGCAGTTGACTTCTATTGATAAATGCCATATGAATCGCAGGATAATGGAAAGGAAGAAAATGTTTTCGTTCATCTTAGCTGAAAATCACACCGTGAGCTCGTACAAATACACGAGCGAACAAGGAAGAAAGCATAATCAGTCACATGCATCTCACGTGAAACTTAACCACCTAAAACGTATAAAAGTGAAAGAAGGTACACACGCTTATTACAAGAGAAAGAAACAAAATAGAAACTGCTGCAACTCATGCACACGTAACTGAGCTGCTCCAACTCCATGAACGGCGAACGAACAAGACCGAGTATAGTAGCAACGTCAACACCCCCCTCAAGATGGAGGCGGTGTATGTCAAATATTCAAAAAAATGCAGAAAATTTGCAGAGGAATTTAGGATAGAAAATTCATTTGTATATTGAATGAATTCATTGTTGTTACAACTGTAATCTATTTATACAAGATAAGGAAGCTTCTAGATGGAATCTATAACAGAAAATAAAACAAACTCTTCAACAAAATATCTTCCTTTCTGTTATTACGTTGCATGCGGTTCATGTTGCATGCGGTGCATGCGGTTCTTCCATATTCAACGTGCATGGCTCGGTTCTATCTTGTGAATCAGAATGTACGTGTTCAATCCTCAATAGCCCCCCCTCAAGCTGCACCTCCCGTAAATGCAGCTTGGACAACAAGATACGAAACGTGTGAACTGGTACAGCCTTAGTAAAAATATCAACCGTTTGAGCCGAGGAAGAAACATGAATAGGACGAACAAAACCAGTCTTGAATGCATGGCAAACAACGTGACAGTCGATTTCTATGTGTTTCGTGCGTTCATGAAAAACCGGATTTTCGGCAATATGAATTGCGGCCTGATTATCACAGCAAAGTGGGATAGGAAGACGAAGATCACAGCCAAGATCGTGAAACATATAGGACAGCCATTGTAGTTCATGAACGGTGACGGCCATGGCTCGGTATTCAGCTTCGGCAGTCGAGCAAGCTACTGTGGGCTGTTTCTTGGCCTTCCAAGACAAGATACAATCGCCAATAAACACACAATAACCAGAAAGAGACCTGCGCGAAGTCTTACACGCTGCCCAATCGGAGTCACAATATGCACGTAGATGTAGCGGATTAGAAGCCGAATAAAATATCCCACGAGAAGGCGAGGCTGATAAGTACCGGAGAACGTGTTGAGCGGCATGCCAATGGGTTTGGCGAGGAAGATGCACAAATTGACTAAGCTGTTGAACAGCATATGTGAGGTCTGGACGTGTGTAGTTTAGATATAAAAGGCGACCAACAAGACGACGATACTGCTCCGGTTGTTCAAGCGCGGGTGAAGAAATATCATCCTCTGCAAGGAATCGAAACCCAGGAGGAAAGGGAGTAGAGGCTGGAGAGCAGTCGAGCATACCAGCATCACGCAGAATATCAGAAGTATACTTTGCTTGCGAGATGAAAATGCTATCGGCAGATCACGTAAATTCCATCCCGAGAAAATAACGAACTGCACCAAGATCCTTTATAGTGAAAAAGGAGTGTAGATAATTCTTAACTTCAGTAATGAGCTGTAGAGAAGACCCTGTGAGTAATACATCATCAACATACACAGTAAGAAATAAGGTTGCATGCAGTTTAGAGTATATGAAGAGGCAGTGATCATGTTCAGATTGTAAGAAGCCAAACTGCAGTAACTTAGATGTGAGCTCTGAATTCCACTCACAAGACGCCTGTTTCAGACCATAAAGGGATTTTTGAAGTTTGCAAACCTCGCCCGGACGCGCCTTATTATACCCAGGAGGTGGGAGCATGTAAATATCATCAGATAGAGACCCATGTAGAAATGCATTGTTAACGTCGATTTGATGAAGTGGCCAATTTTTTGAAGCTGCTAACACAACCAATAAACGAACTGTGACAATTTTAGTAACCGGTGAGAAAACATCATTGAAATCTTCACCTTCGACTTGTGTAAAACCATTGGCAACTAGCCGAGCCTTGTAACGCTCAATTGATCCGTCAGCATTGCACTTTACTTTATACACCCACTTGCAGCCAACCGCACGCTTCCCTTCAGGCAACTGGGTTAAAACCCACGTATGATTCTTCTCAAAAGCCTCTAACTCGGCCATCATAGTCTCCTGCCACTTAACATTAGTTCTAGCTTGATTATAAGTGTTAGGTTCATGAAATGTAGATAAAAGAGCAATAGAGTCACATAATGCATTGGTTAAATGATCAGCTTGAATGGAGGATAGAGAAGTATGATAATCTTTGATCCAAGATGGTGGGTGACGAACCTGAGTGCTTTGTCTGATAATAGGAGGTTGTGGAGATTGTGGGAACAAATGAGGATGTGAGTGACCACTGGGAGAAGATGAGGAAGAAGGAACAGATTGTGTATCTGTAGAAGGGGACCCTGAATGTGGAGACATAGGAGGAGGTGACTGTGGCAATGGAGAATGATCATGAGGCGATGGTATTGGAGTATCATCATTGTAAGCTAAGGAAGGAATATATGTAGGTGATGTAGGTAAATCAGATGAATCATGTAAAGAGGGAAATGAGTGTTCATGGAAAATGACATCACGAGAAATTATGACTCGATGTAGTTCAGGAATATAGATGCGGTACCCTTTTTGAGTAGTAGGATAACCAATAAAGATTTCAGAATAAGATCGACTATCAAATTTATCAATGGAATGAGTTTTAACTAGAGCATAAGCAGAACAGCCGAATACCTTAAGGGTGGAGTAGTCAGGCATTGTATTGTGTAGGACATAATATGGACATTTCCCTTGAAGAATAGGAGTACGAAGACGATTGATGGTGTATGTGGTTGTTAGAACGGCATCCCCCCAGAAAGTTTTGGGTAGTTTGGACTGAAGGAGTAGAGCTCGGGCAACTTGGATAAGATGACGGTGTTTACATTCGATATGAAGCATATCAAAGCATCGTTGTGTTTTAATAGAGCTATGAAGAAATGGCTCTCTATGTTGTTTAGCACGAACACAAATATCACAAGGATGAAGATTAGAAACATTGGGAACACGTATGAGAGATTATAATTGAGTCAGAATTTTATTAGATGGATGACCCAATCTAGAATGCCATAAGGATACATTGAGAGGCATATTACAAGATAAATGCGCAGAATGTGAAAGGAAATGAGCAGCATATTGCTGTTGAGACTCTTGAATAGCTGTAGATGTGAAGGACTTGGCATTTAGTATGTAGAGATTCTTCTGTAAATGACCAGCAGCTATGATAGAGTGAGAACTAAGGTCCTGCAATAAGCAACAGTTATCAAAAAATTTGAAACAAAGATGTGAATCAGAGGAAGCTTTTCGTACGGAGATAAGATTGAATTTGAATTTTGGGAGATGTAATACTGAAAACAAGGTGAGCTGTGTGGAGAGAATAGAGTTACCCATATGAGATACATGTTGAATACTACCATCAGGAAGGCATACCAGAATAAGTGTAGAAACATGCTTGGGATTTAGGAGAAGGTTTGGTGAATTGCACATGTGACTCGTAACACCAGTATCAACAATCCAAGAATCTAATTCAAGATGGTTATCAAGCAAAGAACTAGGACAAATGGATAGAGAACTACCTGCAAAATCAGGATGTACTGCAATATTAACAGATTCAGAAGTTGCGGGAGATTGATGACGATCATCGCAGTCTAGCGGAGAATCAACAGCCATTGCTGCAATAGGAGGGGGTTTTCGTCAATTCACATCAACCCAATCAGGATAACCGATCAATTTGAAGCACTTATCCACAGTATGACCAGTCCTCTTGCAGTGAGTGCAAGATAAAGAAGAGTAATCATGACGAGGAAATTGACGAGGCCAATATGAACCTCGAGACCACTGAGGTGAATGTTTGGCATGCATTGCCACATGATCAGAACTCATGTGATAACTATCAGAAACCATACGATTTTGCTCCGCTTTCAACATGAAACTATAAACTTTAGTAATAGCAGGTAAAGGATCCATAAGCAAGAGTTGATTTTTTTCTATAGCAAATGACTCATTTAATCCTAGAAGAAACTCCATCGCACGATCTTCCGTACGAGTCTCATTACAAGCATCAACAGCATCTTGTAAGGCCGAACGAGCTCCAAGTAAGAAATCAGAAGACTTACCAGAGTATTTTTGTAGAATACGTTCACAATCTAGTCCTGGACGCAAAGCTTCTAGCTGATCTGTTAAATCCTTCAATTTGCTGTAGAACTCAGTGACTCCAGAATTCTCCTGTCTGATGTTGGCAATATCGCGCTTAATCTGATAGAGAAGAGACAAGTTTGTAATATTGTAGCGCTCTTCAAGTTCACGCCATAAAATAGAAGCGAAACTGACATAATCGACCTGTGAGGAAAGATCCTTGGAGATCGACGCTTTCAACCATGATAGAACCATGCTGTCGACCTTATGCCATCTTCGAATGTAGAAGGAGGACAGACGCAGGAACCATTGACAATACCAAGTTTATCTTTGGACTGCAACGCCGTGACCGCCGCAATGCGCCACCGTCGATAATTCACGTCGGTCAGTGGAAATGAAACCAAGGAGATGTCGGGATGGTTTGACCCATGGAGAAACAATTGCTCTTCGTATAAAGTGTCATTAGTTGAAGAAGCGGAAGCAGCCATGAAAAAATTAGACACCGGCGAATGATACCATGTCAAATATTCAAAAAAATGCAGAAAGTTTGCAGAGGACTTTAGGATAGAAAATTCATTTGTATATTGAATGAATTCATTGTTGTT
>JAPKLW010001961.1:0-25169 GCA_026898455.1 Plectranthus barbatus | reverse complement strand
TGTTGCATGCGGTGCATGCGGTTCTTCCATATTCAACGTGCATGGCTTGATTCTATCTTGTGAATCAGAATGTACGTGTTCAATCCTCAATAGTGTAATATTAGAGTTATATATGTATATAAGCCAAACCTGGCTCTGATTCGCTTCTAGAAGACGTGAGATGAGTCTAGAAGATGCTGGAAGTCGTGAGAGGAAGAGAATCTGTTACAAATCTGTTAGAGATCAGTTAGAGATTGTTTGTATAGCTGCACGTACATGAAGATGCATGAATATGTATAAATAGAAGTACAAACCCTAATTCAAGTAAGTAATGAAAATATCATTACATTTTTCACAATTTTTTTCTGGTATCTAGCCAATACGATCCATTCTTTCTCTCCTGTGTTCTATCATGGCAGTTTCTACACTCACTGCTCTTCCTCTCAAATTGACTAGATCAAACTATAGCTATTGGAAACCTCTAGTTTTATCCACTGCTCGTGCAAATACTCTTGAATACTAACTTTTAGGAGTCATTCAGGCACCGACGAAGTTTCTTCCGGCAACGTCTGATGGTGATACGTTGCAGATCAATCCAGCATATATTGACTGGATCAAATGCGATCAGCTCTTGTTCAGTTAGCTGTTGTCGTCCGTTTTTGAGTCCATGCTTGGACACATCTCGCGGTGCTCCTCCGCTACTGAAATATGGTTGGTATTGGAAAAACTCTTCCAAAATACGTCAAAGGCTAGGGTTCTTCAACTTCGACACAAGTTGCACTCGTTCAAAAAGGGTGATCTATCCATTGATGATTATATGGTGCGTGAAGAGTGGACGTAGAGCTTACGCTCGAACCACTATAATTCTTTGTGTTCTTGTATTTTCTGTTAGTTATTTGTGTCTGCAATCGCTTCAATTCACAACAAATTGGTGCGGTGAACGTGGATAGAGAAGGATTGCAATGGGTTCAGCCAAGTTCGAGGTGGAGCGCTTCACGGGATCGAATGATTTCAGTTTGTGAAAGTTGAAGATGCAAGCGTTGTTTGTGCAGCAAGGCTTGGACAGTGCCTTGAAGGGAGAGGCTGGGTTATCTGACACAAAGACGGAACAACAGAAGAAAGATACACTGGCGAAGGCACATAGTGCGCTGATTCTGAGTCTCGGAGATACGGTGTTGAGGAAGGTGTCGAAGGAGAAAACGACAGCGGAAGTATGGACCAAACTGGAATCCTTATACATGAAGAAATCCTGGCAAATCGGCTCTATCTTAAACAATCGTTGTATTCATTTAAGATGCAAGAGGGAAGACCGATCAACGAGCAGCTCGATGAGTTCAATAAGTTAATCCTCGATTTGGCAAATATCGATGTGGCGATAGGAGATGAGGATCAGGCATTGATGTTGTTGAGTGCGCTGCCAAAGAATTATTCGAACTTCAAGGAAGCCTTAATGTATGGAAGAGAGTCATTGACCATGGATGAGGTTCAATCTGCTCTAAGTTCGAAGGAGTTAAATGAGAAGAACGAGGAGCGAGAGAACTCTCATGGAGAAGGCTTGGTGGCTAGAACGGCTCGAGGAAGACCGGAGATGAGGAACTCCAACAGGGGAAGTTCGAGGTCAAGGTCGAGGCCAAAGCCAGGATCACAGCCAAAGGTCAAGTGTTTTCTCTGTCAAAAGAAGGGACACATCAAAAGAGATTGTCCGGAGAGGCAGAGAGGCATTAGTGATTTTGAATGAGCGCTCGGAGAGGGAAATGGATATTGGATTCAGGTTGTACATTCCACATGACACCTAATAAGTCATGGCTCGAAGGGTTCGAGGAGCAGGAGAACTCGAGTGTTCTTCTGGGTAACAATAAACCAAGCAAGGTGGTTGGAATGGGTTCGGTGAGGATTAAGATGCACGATAATACGGAAAGGGTACTTTGAATAAAAAATTACAAAATCTAATCTATTACAATTTTCTATCAAATCTAATCTTATCTAATCACGAATTTTCTCGTGATTTTACAAAATAGATTCAACCCTACACAGATAAACCACCGCGGGCTGAATCAAACGGGTTGCCACGAGGAACAAAAACCATCCACGACAAAATAAAATAAAATTCATACATGCATTAATGAATTTATTATGAACAACAGAGCCATAAATCAGAAACCTGGCTCTGATACCAATTGTAGGGATTTATTCGTGAACCGAATCACAAAATCCAAATAAGCCGGATCGATTTATGGTTTATTGTTCACAATATCAATTCACAAAACCTAGTATGCTCCTATGAATTTAATGCATGGATAATAGAGATTACCTTAATTTTGTAGTCTTTGTACCGATCTTTCGCGTTTGAATTCCAAATCTTGAATCAACCACGCGATATTAATTAAATCTGCAGAAACAGAAATTAGACAGTTCTAATTTCAAGATTTAATTAAAGAAAAGAGAGGAAAAAGAAATCTGTTCTCCAGATTAGATCTTCAGGGCTGTATCCCAATGCTGTTCAGATCTGCTACTGGTGAGGATTCCACAGATCTATAGTTGTGCAAGGCCAGAATCGAAATTCTCCTCCCTCTACACTCAAAGTCGTCGCCCACTCTCTCTCTCTCTATGGTTTCTTTGATTTGAATTGTATTCAAGGTGGATAGGGTTTCAGAGAGAGAAAGAGGTCTATTTATAGACCTAGGGTTTTAACCCTAATGGGCTGCTGGGCTCAATTCAGCATATTTATTTTGGGTCGGACCTGGGACCTAATACAAATAATAAAGTGGGCCTATAAATTAATTAATTCTCATGTCCAAAACCCAGGACACAATTAATTAATTAATAGTAATTCTTTTTCACCACAGAATTAATACTGACCTACCCCTTTATTACCACGTTATGAGAACGGGCTGCATTTATTGAGAATTCTCATATTTAAGGTTACCGTACATTCATTAATTAATCGGAGCCTCTGACGAGCTCTACCTATAATTAATTAATATTTTATTATTCCTGAGTAGTACCACTCAATCCTTATCACTCGTGCCTGAACTTAATCAGCCTGCAGGACTTTGGCACGATGAATGTCATTGAGCTCCTCAGGGAATGTCCCCATCTTATTACTCGGATATGGTTACCTATACCCAGTCTCAGACTGTACTACACGAACTGCTGCTACCCAAGATGCGGATATACGAGCACGTTACTTAGGCTCTCCACCATGGCAAGTCAAAGCAACAGTCAATCCGTGCAAACCCATGAACCTTCGTTAGGGTTTGGACTCATTCAAGAACGAGATCTATATTCGCTGATGTCAGACAGTCGAATACATCTCACTGCGGTCCATCAATACGCCACCCTTGCGTACCAGCATGTCAAGTAACCAAGACAGACTACTTATTCTGACAATGTCGCAGCCATCCAGACAGACGTATCCTCATACGCTGTCTCGGCTGTGATCAAGTTTATGTCTCACTAGGTCAAGTGATCATACTGTCTTCTGCGGTCTACTACACGCCGTATGATCATTCCTATCGGTGAGACAAGAGGATTCCATTGTTACATACATGTAAGTTTGTTTGACAGATAGGAGAAATAAATTGTTGTATACTCATTGTAATAAAGGATTTCTATATACAAAACCCATCAAGGAGTTTGAGAGAAAAAGGAAAGTATAGAGATTGAGAGAAGATTGCCATTTATAGAAAGAGTAGAAGGGCAATTTCGGTATTATCGAAAGTCAAAAGGTTAAAGTAGTTGTCATTCGCTTGTCATATCGGTCACATAGATATCAACTCACGTCAATTTCACATCTTTTCGCGTCATTTTTACGGGAGACCGTGATATTCTCATCGATCTATGAAATTTATCAATCGATATTATCTCGATGCGAAAATATTGGGTTGTCAAATAAATTATCGGCACCAATTAAATTAAATCCAACGATTGTTAATTAATTTCCTTTAATAAAATAAAGATGGCAGGGAATAGCCTCGAATTAAATTCGATAACAAAATATAAATTTTTGAATTCTAATAAATATATTAAAATTCGTGAGGGGTGTTACAATTAGATAATAATTTCATTTTTTAAATAATTAGGGCTATGTTGAGCATAATTATGACTACATTTAGAATTATATTTTTTATTTTTATTATTATTTTTAATATATTATCTCACCAACTATAACTACAATCAATCATATCCACCCATATATTGAAGAGTTTATGTTAAAGTAGAAATACATATTTTAAGTAGGGTAATTGGGCCATCGTACTTATTTACAAACTAGGTCAAATCATATTGGAGGTTATTGGAGTTGTGTCATAGTGGGTTTCACATGAACTCCTATTAAATTGAAGGTGTATCATAGTGGTTTGAAATCACCTTTATCAAATTCTAGATTATTCGAATTCTTATTTCATATTATATTTAAATTTTTACTTAATTTTAACTATTCAATTTTTAGAATAGTCGGTATCAAATAGCAAAATATTTGAATTCTTTAAATTTAGGATAATGTAAGTATATTATAATTTTTGTAGTTTTTTCAAATATAGTATAAATTAAAACGTATTTTTTATGTAAAAGGTTTAAATATATCTTGAATTATCCAATTTTTTTAAAAAAATCTATCACACATTATTTAAATATTTCAATAAATGCCCAAAACTATATAAAGTTATTCAAATATATCCCAAGGTACTTAAAACTATGCAAATATATCCCAAACTATTTTTTCGTTCAACGAATATCCAAATCATACACAATGAGTTATTATACCGAACATTTGAATCCAAAAATTTAATTTGTTCACTTGGATTTCAACATTATAGTCAGTTTCCATTGATGAAAAAATAGTTTGGAATATATTTACACAGTCTTAAATAGTTTGAGTGTTTATTGAAATATTTAAATAGTTTGGATAAATTTGAGAAAATGTACATAATTTGGGATATATTATAATCTTTTGTCATTTTGAGATTTGGGATATATTTTAATCTTTTGTCATTAGTTTTGTCACTAAAAGGTTAATGAATTTTCACTCTAGTCATAAATGTGAAACACAATTAATAGTTTGGATATGTATCCACAAATACACATTGTTGTATACGACGTAAAGGAATTTAAGAATGCAATACAACAAAATAAATGATTTTATTGGTAAATAGTAGAATTCTACGTGAATTCGGTGTTTTCAAGAATATTTCGTACATGAATATGAGATATTTTAAATCTTAATAAATCTAGAAGATATTCCTACAAATAAGGAAAATTAGGCAAATCTCCCAGATTTAGGCATATCTTTTATTGGAATGATCAGAATAAATCTTTTATTTTTGTTCTATTTTTGGGTAATATTTGATCTTTGTTTGCTCTAGTTTGTGGGGTTAGCTAAATGCTAATAGGTTGAAATGAAGTCTTTGTTTTTGGCTGACTTATTTTGACACTCAACACGAATAATTATATACTATCTTCGTTTCATTACATTAGTTTCTTTTGGTTTC
Source organism: Plectranthus barbatus (assembly GCA_026898455.1). NCBI lineage: Eukaryota > Viridiplantae > Streptophyta > Magnoliopsida > Lamiales > Lamiaceae > Plectranthus > Plectranthus barbatus. Next base: position 19,701 of record JAPKLW010001961.1, on the reverse strand, counting down.
GACGCAGTAAATAATGTTTGAAAGTATAGTGAAATTAATATTTTATTAATGTAAGAATTTTTTTTTCCATTTTAAGAATGAGACTAATCTGGTAGGACGGGGAGAGTATTTGAGAAAAAAGAGTTGAAATAAATCAACTAAAGTATTTCAATCCTATTATATTTTGGATAATAAGAAAGTGAAAAATATTTTAAATACCTAAAACCACTAAACACATTATGAAAATACCCAAAATATTAACACATTCAAGAAATACTCATTTTTAACACATTTGAGATTGATTTTTTTTATTAATTATATATAATATAATTAGTGGGGGTGGGGTGGTGAACTGAAGGAGGAAGTGGGGTGGGGGATGCTGTGTGGGGGGGGGGTGTGAATTGATTCAATTGAAGGAGGAACTGGGTCGGTGGCGGCGGCACTGACCACCGATCCACTTTGATGATTTTTTTTATTTTTATTGTGATCGGTGTTGGGTCTGTATCGAGCCATGATACAGATTTTCTCTCTCCTAAATAAAAATATATTTAAATTAAAAAACTTCAATCAACTTCATTTTTATAAAAGAAATTATAACTATTTTCTTAAAAAAAAAAGTGTCAGAATAGTGCAATGAGTATTTTTAAAATGTATATAATGTTTTAAATATTTTCATAATATATATAGTGAAAATGAGTATTAATAATTTCACTCAATAAAAAAATAACTAATCTATATATTCCCAATATAATTTCATATATTCATTAATTAACTCTATCACATATCTATGATCATATCAATTACATCATATTTGAATTGAAGGAGGAACTGGGTCGGTGGCGGCGGCACTGACCACCGATCCACTTTAATATTTTTTTTAATTTTTTTTATTGTGATCGGTGTTGGGTCTGTATCGAGCCATGATACAAATTTTCTCTCTCCTAAATAAAAATATATTTTAATTAAAAAACTTCAATCTACTTCATTTTTATAAAAAAAAAATTATAACTATTTTCTTAAAAAAAAAGTGTCAGAATAGTGCAATGAGTATTTTTTAAATGTATATAATATTTTAGATATTTTCATAATATATACAGTGAAAATGAGTATTAATAATTTCACTCAATAAAAAAATAACTAATCTATATATTCCCATTATAATTTCATATATTCATTAATTAACTCTATCACATATCTATGATCATATCAATTACATCATTTTTACATAAAATTATATTCAAACTTATAATATGAAATACAATAAATTTGTATATAGAGCAATTGAATCATGAAACAATAGATAAGTTTAAAAAAGCCCAAACTTGGGCAAGATCCAATAAACTCACAAACCCTAATTCATTCTAAAGATTTTTATTCCCTTTTTGCCCTTCTCTATGCCTATAAATATGCTTTCATCATAATTCACTCCACAAAATTTTAGGGTTTTGTTCTCATTATCCATTGGCTTGCTCATAGTTGTCCTCCATCTTATTGGGTCTCCAAGGTAACTATTCTTCACAATTCATAACAGTTTTTTTTTAATTTTATATTAATTTAAACATGTGCATCTTTTAATCTAATATAAATTTGAACTCATGACCTCTTGATTATAAGTATCATATTTTTTTAAACAAAAAGATTATGTGATGTTTATGTGTTTTTGTTGGTTAAAATTTGATTTGTTGTATTTGATTTGAATATTCTATCATATAAACTTTAGACAATATTGTGGGAATGGTTCAGGGGCCTCACCACTTGTCCTGTTTTGAGGGAAAAAAAAAGTATGGTGATATATTTTATTGTTTTCTTTCTTTAAGAGATTGAGGAATACCCAAAGGGTATTCTTTCATCTTTTCGAACTTATAAATAATTAATCATAAACAAAACGTTTAATCATTATACTTTGAGTATCTCATCTTGAAGTATTAGCTCTACAAAATTAAGGTCCATCTCATAATAAAATAAAAAAATAGAGTATGTTTTGTCTTATATTGATTGAGAAGCATATATTTAATAATTATATTTGCTGATTAACTCTCCCATCAAGTTAATCTTGGAAGTAGAGTGAAAAAATATGAAAAATACCAATAAATTTTACATAAATCTTACGTGTAAATGTGTAAAAATCAAAACAAACAGATCCCTATAATTGGGGAAGCGCAAAACCCACATATACCCTTTTTCAAGTTTCAAATTTCTAATTCAAAAGCAAAATTTTGTGAGCGCAAGTCTCTTGACAGTTTCTCTTGTTTCACCTTCTTCTTCTTATTCAGAGCATATCTCTCAGCAAAAATCCATAAAGCCACGAGTTTCGGTGCCAATAAGGTATTTTCCGTTTCGAAATATTATATAAAGAATATTTTTGATTTATTTTAGCTATGGATACTCCCCAAATCTGCAATCTTTTCTTTTTCCTTGATTTGCGAGTTTTTAGGGATTTATTAATTTCCTGAGAGCATTCGTGCTTCACTTTTCCTTATTTGTGATTTTTTTCCCCTTTCATATATTGGTTCTATGGTTATGAGTTTGATAATAAAGTAAATTAATATAGGTTTGTATTCCTTTCATATATTTTGATGTTTGATTATAAAATAAAAAATGTATAATTAATTTAATAATAAAATCAGGAAAATAAAATCGTATTAAAAGTAAATGAATAATCTATTTATCTTCTTATTTATTTTATAAAATAAAAAATAATTTAATAATAATATTATAATAATAATTTATTAAGAATAATATTATAAAGGAGAATTGTTGATTCAATATCCAAAAAATATTTTAATTATATGACCCGAAAGATGATTTGTCAATGCAGGACCCAAAAGATCAATTCTTAATGCAAGACCTGCTAATGAGGTTCTAGATTGAGAATTTTTTTATCTTTCGGGTTTTGAATTGAGAATTAATCTTTTAAATCTTGAATTGAGAATTAATCTTTCAGATCCTGAATTGAGTATTAATTTTTCAAATTCTAAAATAACATGAAATAAAAAATAAGAAATAAATAATTTTGATAATGAGATTTAAGAATGAGAATGAACCCATTAATCATTATGTTGTTGGGTTTTGTGATTTCCAAATATTTGATTATTATTGTCATACCCTTTGACCAAACGGTGGGTTTCGAAATCATTTCATTCTCTTATTCCAAAACCCACCAACCAAAAGGAAGTTTTCAATAGGAGTGTGCACGATTTGGTCTAAATTCGCTAAACCAGTTTAAGTTTGTCGATTTGGGTAGTTTAAGAGAAGTGATTTGGTTGGTTGGTTGCTTAGATATCATAAATTGGATAGTTTGGTTTGACTAAGGTTTTGAAGTGTAAAACTGACCATTTACTATTTGATATAAAGTTAATATAGTACTCCCTCTGTCACGTCCGAATTGCTGCACTTACTAAATTGTGCGTCCTGCTCGAATAAAATACTAATTTTAATTACACTCACATTCTTAATTCCTGTGTCGAAAAAAAAATGTATGAACTGACACGGGATGGAAGAAGTATATTATATGTATGTATGAGGTTTATATTCTTTTCAATTATAACCCTATAAATTAACAACTATTTTCTTCTCGTTTACGGTTGCTAAGTTAACTTCTTTCTGATTCTTAATTGATAACAAGTGAAATATATTTATGTTAATTTTATTATTTGCATCATTTGTTAACTTAATACTCATAAGTCATAATTGTTAAAATGATATATTAATTTAATTGTTTGCACTACAAACATTTTTAATATAGTTTTATCGGTTTGGTTTGAAATAATTATTTGACTAACTTGGATGGTAAGAATTTACAAATCGTATCTATTGGTTTGACTAATATTTAACCATTCATCCAGATCATGTAAGTCCCTAATTTTCAAATTTTAATGATACATTTTTATATTTAGTAAGTACTACAAAATACTGATTTTCAGTTTGGTTAGTTGTAAGAAGATCTAATATTTTTATAGGGATATCAACTTAGTTGGGAGCTTGTGGCCTCCAAGGGTTGACCCGATTTACTTGAACTAAAATACGGGTTAGGTTAACATATTTTAGTCGGAAAGCGAATAGCCTAGAACTGAATAATTTGATGTCCAATAACTTGAGTCTGAAAGCTGATGAGTTGACATGATTAATTTTTTCGTAAATATTCTTTTATCATATTTATACTATCAAAATTTATTTATATTATTCAATATTATATTAGTTGATTAAGTTTTAATTGCATAATATAAATAATTTACAACAGATAATTAAATTTTTAATAAATATTTATTCATGAAGTAGAATATATATAAATATTGATAAAATAATATATTTTTAATATTTTAATGTTTAAATAGATAAAATTTGTGGTGTACTTTGAAAACTGTTTAAGATAAAATAGACATTTTGTACGTATTATATTAATTTAAAAATTGTATGAAAGAATATTAAGAAAATATAAATAATTTGTTAATCCGTTGACCCAACGGACTAGTCCGAAAATCAATGGATTAGGTTGAGGATCAAGATTTTTAGTTCAAAAAAATTTCAACCTAATTTGATCTAAATCGAATAACCGCAACCCGATAAGGCTAGCCTGAAATCAATGATTAGTCCGATTGACATCCCGAATTTTTATCATATAATATTATTCTTTGGCTAGTCATAAAGAAAAAAAGAGCTGAGAATGAAGAAAAGGGGATGAGGGTAGATCTATTTATAATATTACAATTAGTTTTAGTAAATGGTTTTCTTGTTACCAACAAATATAATGATGCCCCCTATACCAAGTTTTTGAGTTTGTTCAACTATGGTTTCACACACACAATGTTATGAATCCATGGAATATGTCATGATCAAGATATGGTTATGAAATCTTTTAAATTTGGATATGAAAATCATCTTAAAAATCTTGTTGTTGGTAAACTAATGCTTAGGAGTTACGTTGTTGTACTAAGCCTTTAGTTAAGACTAAAACTTGAGCAAGTATGTGTTGTTGATTATTTCTTAAAGATAATATTTAATTATGTTTGTTTAATTCACAAATTAAAATATAAAAATTTATTTTGTGAAATGGTTTCTCATTGACTTTTTTCTTTAGTTATTCAATTTAGTAAGATGAGAACAAACCTACGACCATACTTTAAAAGGTTTGTCTCCAAGAATTATAGATGTGAACTTGTTGTGGAAGATAAAGACAAGTCTTTGCAAGATCAAGCATTAATTTGAACATGTAATAAGAATTTAGATTTTTAATGTTCACAAAAGAAACTTATGTAATGGTATATGATTTCTGTAGTAAAAGGAATTGCTACACAATGAGAGGGATAATGTAGGGGATGCTTGACTTTTTTTAGTTTCTTTCTTCCAACATGTTTAATTATTTCACCTGTGATTAATGCATAATATTTTCTAGAATTGAATGGGATTTTTTATATATATTTTGATTTTCAATTTTATAAATTATGGTTTTTGTAAAAGAGAAATGTGTAATCTCACATCTCATGGTGCTCTCGCTCTCAAGTCTCAATGTCAATCTTTTCCCTCCCTATAGAGTCACCTCTCTCTCTCTTGGTAATTCTTCATTCTTGTGTCCCGATCTTAAAGCGCAGTGGTTAAGCGTTTTACCTATAATCAATTGGTCTTTGGTAAATTCACATATATAAACCAAACTTATCATTGAAGTTTCTTTGAAAGTTTCTCATTCAACTCTTTGTTAATCCATGATAACAAAGTTGTTTTAACTTTGTTATGATTTCATTCTATTGTGTATTCGCAATTCAATTCTCATATCAGCCCTTTGTTTCTTTTAATATTTTGGTGGATAATTGCTCTCCCTGAATCCACTCATCATATCAAAATCCTTAATCTCAATGAAATCTATTATCATGGTTACTACATCTGTTCATCTCTGTGGTTTCCCACCTTGCTGCTACTTGTGTGATTCACAGATTGAACCGGTAATAAATCTCTCTCCGGTTCTTCTGTGGGTCACGGTGGTAGACTGTGATGTTCAACATAACAGCCTGCTCGAACCCTTGGAGGGGGGAAGTAGGCGCGAGCAGTGTTTTGAGCTCGTTTTAATGAAATCTGTGCTGGAAAAAGTAGGTTCAGATCGTCTTCATATGCTGCACACTGTGTAGCATCTTGAAGGAAGCCATTCGCACGAATGATGTCGAAGCCCCTGAAGAATCCGGGCACGGACCGAGCTAAACCGGTTGATTGGATCGCCTTCATCACCGAGGACTGCAGCAGACCAGTCATTCCAGTTGGCCCTCGTTTCCAGGCAGACATTCCATCATGGAATCCTCTGCCTTCCGAGAGTCGTCGCCCAAACGACGACACAAAATGGTTAGGCGCTCGGGTGTGGCCATTAAACGGACGGTCTCCCGATACTAACCATGATACGGTCGGGAAAGGGAGGCCTCCGACATGCAAATGCGAGTTCCCGGGATCAATAGGGTGCGTGAGACGACACGTGTACGAGAAGAAGCTCGAGCTGGAGAAGGACGTCGGGCCCGCGTTCTGGAAATGGCGGTTCGACGTCATGGGAGAGGATGCTTGCAAGCTGTGGAGTGAGGAGGAAGAGAGGAAGTTTGATTATATATTCAAAATGGAACTTACTTCTAAGAGCAAAGGCTTCTTCAAGTCAGCCATGCAATGCTTCCCTTCCCATAGCAAGCAAAGCATTGCACACTACTACTTAAACGTGTACGTCCCGAGGCGAATCAGCGTTCAAATTAGGTTGAAGTATAAAATTATTGACTCAGACAACGATGACAACGACGACGAACATGACCGACGTCGTGGCGGTCGTGGCCGCGGTGGTGGTGGTGGAGATGTGGTATGTGTGGAGGGATCCCTTAAGAGGTTGCATGCTGCTGACTTAACTTCTAGTAGTTGTAAATACATAAAGATGTGCACCTTGAATCTTGCCGGCCTCACGGTAGAACATAGTAGGGAAGAAGCAAGATTTTATGATGTGTAATGGGAAGAAAGATGTTGTAGTGGGTGACCGGAATCCTTTCCGGTCACTACCACGTCTCCGAGTCGGATATGTGGTGCGGGTCCCAATGGCTGTGAAGTTTTTATGGGACCCATATCTTTTATGTTATGCTATGTTTGTTAATTATCTATTTAGTTTAATGTTATATTTTGAGTATTTTAGTTATATTAGTATCATTTAAAAATATTTTTGGAAGTTTTTAATTTCTTACCTTTAAAAATACCATGACATTAGCAAATGAGAAGTTCTCGTCCTCGATATTGGAGTGCATAGTGGCTAAAATATTTTGTCTATGATCAATTGGTCAAGGATTCGAGGACAGAAAGTGAAACTCTCTTTTCATATAAATTGTGCATTCAATTTAAATAAAAAATGAGAAGTTCTTGTGAGATTGTGAAGCAAGTTTTGTTAGATGATTTTATTTCAATCATTTTCACCATTATTTATATAGATTAATTAGATCATTTAAATTGAATAAATACACTATTTTCATATTAAAATATTATAAATTAAATTGAATAATATTATAAAAAATAGTGAAGTATATCATTATTATATTACCAAAACTCAAATCCAACTTTCCTTCCTCATATTTAGTAATGATAATTCGTGTTGATCATATTCTTGTACATTTGGTGGTGGCAATTCTAATGGATCAAATTATTATCATGTAGATCTATTCACGCTAAATTCATATTTAATTTGTTAAGAAAGGACTCAATCTGTATTTGAATACGATCCATTAAGCTCAAACAAGAATATACACGATCAAGATTGATAAAATTTTGATTTAAAAATCCGATATATAGAGAACATAAGATTTTTAACTAGGTAAAAGATTCAAATATATCCCGAACTAGGGGTGATAATTTTTTATCCTATTCGATAATTCAATACGAATCCGTACGATAATAATAGATACGGATTGAGGCTTATTGGATATGGATTCTTATCAGATCGATACGATAAGGACACGAAAATTTTGGATCGGATTCGGATTGGATACGAATCGGATTGGATAATTCATTAAACGGCTCGAATTTGGATCGGATACGGATATCCGTTAATAAATTAATAAAATTATTTATTTTTTAAATATAATAATTAATTTATTTATTTTGATATATTAATATAGATTTAGATTTCTTTCAAAAACTTAAATCTCTTCGTTCTTCATTGTTTGTGTCTCATTTTATTAATTCACAACCAAAATATGTATTTATTTATCTATTCATTATATTTTTTAATATTTATTTTCTTCTACTATCAAAATTTAATAACTTTCATTTTTTCTCAACTTCAAGTTTTTAATTAAGTTGTATTTACGGATTAACTAATTGGTGAGATTAAATTTTAATGCTTAACTAATTGGTGAAATCTTAAGTTTTAATGCTAATGAAAATATTGTAGATTCTCATTCATTGTCTCAATTCTTTCAATTTTACCATGACAGATTAAAGGTATTTGTTATAATTTATTTTATTTGTTATAAATCTTAAAGTTTTAATTAATATTTTTCTCCCTCAAAATTGTAAGCGGAGTATTGACGACTAAGGTGAAAGATTGATCGGTATTTAGAACTGAACATGTTTGACCACTAGAATTTGAATTTAAGATTTATCTATATATCTTGGGATATTTGATTGAAGATTTTAGTTTCAAATGAAGTTGCAATTTTATTTATTTATCAAACACATTATTTGAACAATCAACTATGAATATTTTGTATTATCTTATCAAAATTTTATTGGATTATAATTGTGTTTATTAAAACGGATTCTTATTAAATTAATCCGATTTGGATTCTTATTGGATCAGATACATAACGGATCATTCAGACCGGATACTTATTGGATTCTTAATGGATATGGATCGGATTCGTGCGGATACGGATTTGAGCTTAACAGATCGGATACGAATACGAATTTTGATATTTCTTAACGGATCAGATATGGATTTGATCTTAACGGATCAGATCGATAACGAGTTGACACGATAAGGATTCAATTCGCAGGAATTGCCACCCCTATCCCGAACAATATATATTTTTTAAATTTATCTTAAACTATTCAAAACTTTAAATAAAAACCAAAATTATTTAAAACTATACAAATATATCTCATTTTTTTTATGCAGAAAGTTGATTGTATTGTTATAAATATGAGTCACTAAATTAGATTTTTAGATTTAAATGTTCAATATGATAGCTCTTTGCATCTAACTTAGATTTTTGAAATACAGTAACCAACCATTGATTAGAAAAAATAGTTTGGATATATTTGCATAGGTTTAAATAAATTGGATATTTATTTAAATATTCAAATAATTTGAGATATATTTGAATGTTTTATCTAACTATTAAATAATTAAGAAAATAGAATATTTTTAATAATTAGGGGTGGTAAATTGTGAAGATCAAATTTCTATCGTGTCAATATATATTTGATCGAGTTTGTTAGCAGGGGGCGGTGGCAGACTTCAAGTTCCGGGGGGGCTCGACCATATCATGATTGGATCGAGTCTTATAAATATTACTAAAAAAAAAAATTCCGGTCGCCGGGGGGTCGGCAGCCCCCCAGCCCGGGGCTGCCTTCGCCCCTGTTTGTTAGGCCTATTTTGCATTGTTGAGAAAAATCTAAGCCGTGTTGACCCATTTCCTAACCACAAATTTGATATGATCTAGTTTGAATGATCCAATAAGAATCAATGAAGATTTAATCCGGTTGATACAGATAGAATTTGATAAGAATCTGATCCAATAAACATAATAATAATTTAATTGGAATTTGATAAGATAATACAACATTTTTATAATTGGTTGTAATATAATATTATAATTTTTCAATTTCTATTTTTTTTAATGGGTTCCTTATGTAATTTAATTTATTTTTATAACAATGGTAGGTGTGATGGCTTAATTTATACTCCCTCAGTTCTGGTTTAATTATTCCGGGTTGACCGGACACAATAACCAAGGAGTGTGAGTGTAGAGTCAGTTGAGTGAAATTAATATTTTATTATTGAGTGTGAAAAAGTTACATTTTTTAGCAATGAGACAATTAAACTAGGACAGATGAAAAAGAAAAGTGGGACAATTAAATTGGGACGGAAAGAACATTAAATTTATTCTAATGGACTATAATATCTAATTAATTTTTTAAATTTCAGCCCTCATGAAATACTTTTATCTTTTATAAAGTTTGTTTTATTATTAATGTTTGAGTATTAATAATTGTTTTAATATATATATATATATAGGGATGCGATCCAGTGAGAACCACTCTTACTATAAGAAATAAGAACCAATCCTCGCCATTGATTTTGATGAATGAATGCTCAGGATTTTACAAAAAATTTCGGTCATTTTTATCTCAAAAAATCTGCATTATAGGGTATTTTTGTCATTTTGTGCTTATTTAAGATTATGCTTGCATATTCTATCTCGACATGCATTATATATCTAACAAACATGCATTATATACCTGGGAAACATGCATTATATACCTAACATTCATTATATACCTAACAAGCATCTTCCTACATTGTAATATGATATTACTCTTATTTTAGAACAATATTACTATCATTATACGACATTACTTCCTCTATTATATATAATATTACTTTTAATTATATTACCTTCATTATAATGCATATGTTATTACTATATAATAACAAATGCAAATATAATGATGAATGATGATTTCGCTGAAATAAACATGTTGTATTTTATCAATCATATTCTGCATTATATACTATAACTTCATGCATTATATTGTGCAACTGCATTCATTATATAAGAATTCGTGTACTGTTACGAGAATTATGCATAATATATATGATATTACTTTTATTTTAGAGAAAATTATATTACTTTTATTATAATGCATATGTTATTATTATATAATACATAACAAGTGCAAATATAATGATGAATGATGATTTCGCTGAAAAAATATGTTGCATTTTATCTATCATATTTTTCATTATATACTATAATTTTAAGCATTATATTGTGCTATTGTATTCATTATATAACTTCATGCATTATATTGACCTCGACATGCATTATATACCTAGCAAACATTCATTATGTACCTAACAAACATGCATTATATAATATAGTAATATACATTTATATAATATAACAAAAAAATACATAATTAAATACAATCAACTTTTATAACAACTATGATATTATCTACAGTATGCAAAGATAATGAATTTTAATTTTTTTTGATCTTGCAGGAAAAAAGTTATTGCATTTTTTCTATCATATTTTGCATTATATAATATAGCTTCACGCATTATATTGTGCAACTCCATTCATTATATAAGAATTCGTGCACTGTTACGAGAATTATGCATATAATCACTAATTTTTATATTTTACGATGATTTTTAAATCGAAACATATGCAATAGGGATTTCGTTTGAAAGATAATTAAATTACCTTTAATTTGATATATGATACATTAAAAAATAATATAAATCGAAGGAGATATGATCATTTAAAGATTTAGGATGATTTTAGAGGAGAGAAAAGAAATATTAAAAAATTACCCTTTAATGCATGTTTCACTACACTATAATGCAGACGGGATTTATTTTGTGTTGAGTGTTAGATCACCAATTGGATGACCGAGATTAGTTCTTATTTTCACATGGTAAGGGGAGTTCTCATATGATCACACCCCTATATATATATATATATATATATATATATAATATTCTAAAAAATATTGTTTTTAAGGTTATATGCCTAGATTTTTTTTAATAGGTATATACATTAATTTTAAATACATACACCTACTCACACACTCAAATGTCCCTGGAAAAGCTCGAACTTGTGACCTCTCAGCTACTGACAAGGTTAACCACTACACCCCAAGCGAAGAAACAATTATATGCTTAGATTTATAGACAAAAGTTGTTAAAGTGTGACTCGTGTCGATTTTGTAGAGAGAAAATAAGATTTAACATGATATTAGAGTCGATTCAGTTCGATGATGGGTTGGTTCCCCGCGAAAAAAGTTCTGCGCTGCATGTGAGGGGGTTTTAAAATATCCCGATGATCGGATCTTATGAAGTTCCACACTGTGCTTGAGGGGGGTGTTAAAGTATCCTACATCAACTAGATGCTTTGGCGTATATCACCTTATAATAATGAAAGTCTTGTATCCTTACAAGTCGATTTTGTAGGATGAAAATAGGATTTTAACAAAATCATTATATTTAAAATTTAAAATTAAAATTAAGGGTTGTGTGTTGTAGCTTGAATAACCCGAACTGAAATATTAAAGTATTAATTATTGTCTTTAAACAAGTGAATAAAATAGTTTTTTGATTAATTTATTACCTGATATTCGAATTCGATTCGATTAATGGATTATTATTCGGTCCAATACCAATTCAATTTGAATATGATTTATAGTTTTTGTGTGCTTATCATGTGATACGATTCTTGCCGGGAATATTTAGATCGCAGCCCAGGAACAAGAGTTGACACTACGCGAAAACGATACCAAAATAACTGGAACAGAAAAACGACGATAGGATGGAAGTCCAGTAACTTTAATTTAACCCTTCAAATGACATATTCAAGACGAATCTCATCTACACCCCAAGAAATTGAAGAACTATCTACCCTTCAAATGATGTATTTCACACGAATCTCATATACACCCCAAGAAGCTGAAGAACTAATGATGCAGAATGGTAGAAGACACCACAATCGGATGTGTAAGTCCGACTGATAAGTCAAATATTGAATTTTAAGGTAATCCACAGAAATTCATGAGTTTTCAGGATTGGAGAAATAACTCACAAAATTATTATTGAACTGAAAACTGAATTACGATGAAAATATGAAGCCCTATTTAAGGGAGAAAATGAAATATAATCCTAATTAAACTAGAAAATCAAATCTTGCTAAAAATCAAATCAAATAAATATATAATCTTCTCAAGATGTATCAAAATAAATCAAATATTCTCTTATCTTCAATGATATCTTGATACATCTTTGTCTCTCATAAATCTCAACTTCAATAATAATTTAATTAAGTCCTGATGACTTAATTAAATTCTTCAATTTTGGACCCTTCAATAATTTAATTAAGTTCTTTAATTTTGGACCACCTTGATTCTCATCATTATGTTGATAAGATAAGAATGTGTATACGATAAGCTCAATTCATATCCATTATTATCGTGTGGTTTCATGTTGTGTCAAATTTAGGGCTGATAATTTTGTACACAACATAAAGTTGCACGATAATAATGAGTTCACAACATGAATCATTAAGCTCTAAACATGAATACAATATTGATTTGTTAAAAATCCGTGAACCCGATCCAATAACACGATATTGATCTTTTATGAATTTGACCAAATAACTCAGACATGAAAGAGAGTAATAATAATAATAAAATAAAAATTATTATTTATTAATTTTTTAGTGAATAATAAGAACACAAAACGAGTATGATACATCATCAGATAATACGATCTGATACACATAAAAATAAAATAAAATAAAAATTCCCTTAACAAATAATGACTCAATACACACGCATTCACAGCCTAATCCAAAATTGCCACCCCTAAAAAATTTCCACGGTAACTCTCGCTTATTTAGTTTTGTATGGGTCTAGGCCTCCTGCGGCTCCTCAATTTTGCCGCCATTTCTTGTCGGCATATTTGCTCAAGATAAGATTCATTGAAAGAATAATTTTATGTTATAATTATTTAGGTTAGGAAAAAATGTGTTAGCTCAAAAATAATTGCGATTAATAGTCTATGTTATATTATGTTTACCGAGAAGGTTGGATGGATGGATAATAAGTGTGATAGATAGTATGCAATGTCTCATACAAAATATGATATAATGCTTGCCTACAATGACATGGATATGATGTGATTTTATTCCCCCTACCAAATGCAGGCTTCCTGTTGTAGAGAGAGACTATGAGGCATGCAGACATACAGCAGAGTATTATGTCAAAATTTTGGCTCATAGAGTTTTGAACATGCTTAATGAATTTCACACATGGACTGATCAAGAGCATATCATCAACATATGAGCAGGAACTTATGCATAGATGCAATATCATTGAAATACAGACAATGATCAAAATAACTTCTTTTGAAATCCAAAAATAATATGCATCTATAAAATTTCAAAGTTTCAATGTCTAGGGCATTGTTTTAGACCATACAAAGCCTTTTTTAACAAGCACACATATTCAGCTTTTTCGAATTAATAAATCCTTCAGGTTGTCTCATATAGATATCTTTATCTATATCTCTATACAAGAAGACAGTAGTTACATTCATTTATTGTAACTCCCAATTATGATGAGCAACTAAAGCTAACATAATTCTAATAGTGGTGAACTTAACAATCAGAGCAAAAATTAATATGCAATCTAACCCCTCTTTTTGAGTAAATTCCTTAGCAACTAATCTTGCTTTAAACCTAACTTATTCATTTTCATTTTTGAATTTAAAGAGCCACTTACAGTCAACGACATAACAATTAGTAGGTTTCGGGGACCAAAATCCAAGTTTGATTCACATGCAGGGATCGATATCACTTTTCATAGCAATTAACCACTTAGCATCATGCTTAGAATTTATTGCATCTTTGTAGCTTTTAGGCTCATTGTCATCTAGAGATTTAATCACATGTAAAACAAAAACAATCAGGTTATCATCGTTAAACCTAATAGGGTTAAATAGGCTTCCTCATTGTTCTTCGAACCCTGTCCCTAGTCAACAAATACTCATGCAAGTCATTAACATTAGTGTGTTCATTGTTCTCAACATGTTCATCACCATTCTCACCAGATATATCAGCATTTGCAGCATTTAAATCAACATTGTTCTCATGTTCATCATGCAAATGACCCTCATTAGAATGCTCATTAGCAACATTTTGTTCAACACGAGTAGCAGGCACAAAAGAATCATGAAGAGTAGGGAATTGCTCTACCTCAAAATGAGCAGTATCAGAAGATGCTGACAAATAAGGGAATTCAAGTTTATTAAAGACAACATCCCTGCTAACTATGGATTTAAAACCCCTCTCACAACCTGTAGCCCTTTACTCTCTTTGGGTAACCAAGAAATATACACTTCTTAGACCTAGGCTCAACTAATTCAGAACACTTACCACCTAAAGGCACAAATGGGGACCTATTGATTAAATAGGCAGCAGTCACTAAGGTTTCCCCTTAAAAACTCTTAAAAAGGCAAGAAAAAATCACCATACTCCTAACTTTTTTTAACAAGGTGCTATTCATTCTCTCTGCAACCCCATTCTGTTGAGGTGTGTAGGGAACTGCCATATGCCTCATAGTACATGATTTAGCACATAAATCATCAAACAGGGCGATGCAAAATTCAAGACTGTAGAAAGATAAAAAAGAGAACTAGGGATTCCTTTATTCATTTCATCAAAAGTCTATTTACAAAGAGAAGTATACAAACTATTTATATACATGAGAAAGAATAAATAAGGAAAAGACACCAAAACCTAAAATTCCTAATATATATAACATCCCTCGCAATCTCACGATGCTACAACAGTAAGCATTGAGGGTTTTTCAAATAGGAACCGGAAGCGCGAACTGGAGTGAGCTTTTGTAAGCATATCAGCAATCTGTAGAGATAAAGAGACAAAAGGTAAAACAATTGTACCAATCTGAAGATGGTGTCGAGTGACATAACAATCAATCTCAATATGCTTAGTCCTCTCATGAAATACTGAATTCCGAATAATTTTAATGGCACTCTGATTGTCGCATTATAACAGAGTAGGACGACGAAGATGAACACGCATATCTGCGAGCTACCAACGTAACCAAACAATCTCACAAGTAGTAGAGGCCATGGCATGATACTCAGCTTCTATGGAGGATCTAGAGATGACATCTTGTTTCTTACTCTTCCATGAAATGAGAGAGTCACCAAGAAATATGCAAAAACTAGTTGTTGACTTGTGATTCGTGGGATCACCAGCCCAATCTGCATCAGAATAAGCACGCAACTCCAAGGATGAAGTGGAAGGGAACAAGAGACTCTGAAACTGAGTGCCTCGAAGGTACCTAAGAATCCGAAGAACAGCAGCCCAATGAACAGTGGTCGGAGCAGTTATAAATTGACTTACCACATGAACTGCATGAGCAATATCTGGGCGAGTCACAGTAAGGTAAACTAAGCTCCCAACAATAGTACGATAAAGACGAGAATCTGACAATAAAATCTCATCTAAAAGAGAGTACCGAGCATTGTTCTCTAGAGGTGTATCAACGTACCTGTTGTCTGTGAGACGAGCACGATCAAGTAAATCAGATATATATTTGGACTGTGATAGGAGATAGCCTTTTGGAGAGTAGGCAACCTCTATTCCCAAAAAATAACGCAGCAAACCCAAATCTATCATAGAAAAACAATGAGATAACATAATGATCATATCATCAACATACAAAGATAACATAATACAAACAGCATGGGTGCGCTTCACAAATAGTGCAGGATCATGATGACTAAGAATAAAACCGAGACCATTATATGTCCTTAGTGTCCCAATCTTTTTAATAGTCTGATTTTCAATTAAAGTTTTCCAATTGTTGAACTTTTCAAACACATCAGACTTATTTTCATCAAGAAAATCCAATTTTTCCTGGAATGATCATCTATCACAGATAAAAAGTACCAGTTTCCACCTTGTGTATGTGTACTGGCAGGATCCCACACATCAGCATGAATGTATTTGAGTACGTTGGAGCAAGTAGATGCATTACAAAGAAGGCAATTCAGACACATGATCAACACATAATGCACCATATTTATACAATATGCTCATGTCTTTATCACTCATATGCCCTAATCGACGATGCCACAAGGATGTCATGTCATTGTTCACAGCATTAGCAGCTTAATAGCTTTGAAAACAACTAGAGAACCCTTCATGATTTTCATAATTTCCTTAACCCTCTTTCTCGTGGTAAGCACAATACACCAACTTATAATTAAAGTCGAACATATGTCTAACATTTTTCATGACATAGATAGAACCAGAGTCAAAATTCAAGTGAATATCACCAATTCCAGACTCTTGACATTTCTTATCATTAGCCATAGAGAAATGCGCATAAAAAACTTCATTATAACTTGAAAAAATATCATTGAACAGTGGCATAAAATAGGTGCAACCAGAATCCATAAGCCATTCAGATTCATAGAAAGAATCACATGCAATATTAACAAAGGAGTGAACAGGTAGATCATGCATCATATAAATATCTACTAAGTTCTAATCTTCGGACACAATATTAGTATGCTCTTTACGGTTACCTTTCTTAGGATTCTTAAAATTCTTTACAAAATATCCAGACTCACTACAGTTAATACATTTTCTAGAAGTCTTTGACCTTGACTTAGACTTACTCTTACTCTTAGGCCCAAACTTACTTTTATCACTCGATTCATGACTATCATGCTAGCGATTATAATTCTTGTTATGGTATTTGTTGTGTCCCAAAATGACTTAAATCATTTCAGGCCCACTACGTGTTCAAATGGATACACATCGAACGACTCAATGGCCCAACCCACCAAAAGGGGCTCTGGGACTTACCCAGCATCAAGTGAAGCTCTAGTCAACTGGATGAGGTGATTGTATCACTCATAGTAGTAGCGATCTACCCGCCTAATGCTCGCATCACTCATTGAACATGGTAGCCCAACGACTTGGAACGACTCGAATAAGGAAAGTAATTGAACCATTGTCAAAGCTAATCAAGTTACCTGAAACATAATGCTTGCTCTGATCTTACTATCGAACCGCTCGAGTCGTCGAATAATGAGTTGAACTGGTCTAGTTGGTACTTAAAGCAAATGATGAGAATATAGAAGGACAAAGAAAAGGAAAGAAAATCAGAGGAATTTGACTATATTAGCTTTACAATTAATAAAGAAAATACAAAGTTATGTCACAGTTAGAGCTAGTTTCCTTTTGAGCGTACAATGATTCCCCTATAAATAGTGGGTTAATTATTGTAAATAGGGTCGATTATTTTTCTGTTTTATTTTGAATAATAAAATTCTCACTCAATTCTCCATTCTTTTAAAGTATTCTATCTTGAAGGCAATCTGCCAAATTTCATGAATCAACAATATCTACCCCTAACATGCATCACATTCTTATTAGTTCCCTATACTATACTTCAGATTAACTTCTTTACTCTTAGCCATTAACAACAGTATCCAAAGTGACATTATCTCGAGCATACTGAATAGCAAACTGAACATCAGAGTAAGAATTAGGAATAACATTTCTCAAAACACAAGCAGTGTAATCATCAATGTGCTTATAACCAACTAATTTTATATATATATACATATATATCATGCACTAGCTTAGTGAACCTATCAAGGTTCTCATCAATAACCTTAGTCAAGTCAAGTTTGAATCTAAAAAATTCCTGAAGAAGAAACATTTACAAGGCAACGAGGTATCACTATATAACTTTTCAAGTTTTTTCCATATTTCCTTAGCAAATTTAATCACACCGACTTTCCTTCACGCAAAATTAGATAGGTTTAAAGTAATGACATATAAAGTAAGACTGTTTATTTTCTATTTTCTTTGCTTCTGTTTATTTTCTTCGGAAGACTCATTAATAGCCTCAAATATATTTTGTTAGATTAAAATGCATTTCATTTTTTGCTTCCAAATGCTAAAATCATTTTTATCATTAAATGTAGTCATGCTATATGTAGTAGTGGATGTCATGCTTAACACAAAGAAGCAAATAAATCACACTAAAATAGACAGACTCAAGCAGAAGAACTAGCAACCAACATGAAATGAAACAAGCAACAAAAAACAACCAAAATCAGCATAAAGCGATAAAATTACCAAAAAAAACCATGAAAAATCAAACCGAATAGAAAGTCGTCCCAAATAGTAGAGCTCAAGTTTTCAAATTTACACAAATGGAAAAACCACAGAAAACAAGAGCAAGCTAGCAGAATTACAACAATAAGATGTACGGTGACAAACCAACAATAGAAATCGCAAATCGCTCAACAAGCATCACAATAAAAGCAACTACGAAAAGTGTGTAATAACAATAAACACGTAGCATAAAGCCTTAGCATGCAATTTCTACCAGCAGCAAAGTCCCAATGCTAGGGTGCTAGTCGGCTGATCTAGGAATTTAATTTACAATTTTACAACCCACCTAGAAATTTAAACTGTTGAGAGGTTTAAGCCAAGTTACCTTAACAGAAGTCCTAGGTGAGGGCTTTCCGACCTACCTAATGTGTTACTGGGAACTGTCGATGAGGATGTTGCAACCATGATGGGGATGTCCCGACAAGACTTCCCTCTCCCCCATGGCTCTGATATCATTGTAGGGATCAGAGAGGACCACCGTAGGCTCTCCTCTCCTCTCCTCACCATGGCTCGGGTCCCATGTCCGTAGGTTCTTGTAGTTGCTGCAGTCCCGTTTTTAAATTTTCTTCTCAACCTCCAAGCTTCTCCTATAGTTTTTGTCCACCACTTCAAGTTACTGCAACAACCTGCAAACCAGCAAACAAGAACGGAGTTAGAAGCTGATACGAGGAAAGTGGACAAGAACTTACTGTGAAATTATGTATTGTAAATAAAGAATATCAGAAGGAAAATGTTTTATTGATGAATGGAAAACTGATTAACTAGATAGAAT
>JAPKLW010001960.1:109536-126280 GCA_026898455.1 Plectranthus barbatus | reverse complement strand
TCCTTTGTATTATATCACATACGTCCATCATCCATTGAATTATTAGTTTTTACTTTATTTTCTCCTTCAATTTCAAAATTTATAATTTAGTTAAATTGTTATATTATTGCATTTTCATTCGGAAATTGCAATTTAGGCGCAATTCCGGGTTTTCCAAACATGGCATTATATTAGATTAGATTAGATTATAAATCACAGGGGACAATAGGAACATGGAAAATATACACTACGTCACAATTTATTTTTTATTTTTATTTTTTTTTATGATTTGCAAGAAATTTCCGGTTATGACTTTGGGGATTACGCTATTGTAATTTTTGGTGATTGATGTAAATATGCTTCATGGAATCAAATCTTTATGCGGAGGAAAGGTTTCGACTTTTAGACTCTAATGGATGATAGGATGTGTAGTGAGACCCACCTCATTAATTGATTAATAATAATATCGGACGCGAATTTTGTAAGTTTTGGTGGGGTATATGGGTGATGGTGGGATTTGTAGTGGACCCAGTTGCCGCCCTGAGGTCGTACGAGAAGTGCGCCGCACAGGGACCTCCCTATGAAGGGCACCATTTTTTAAAAATTTGTACTATTAATTTATTTTAGTCGGGGCAATATTTACAAAATATAAGATAAAAAATTTAGTCCTTAACTTAACTAAAAATATTAACAAAAATAAGTATATATATATATAAACTCACACATCCAGATGTTTCGGGGAAAGTTCGAACCTGTGACCTCTTAGTCCAAGCAAGGTGCTTTCACCACTACACCCCGAGCGAGGGGACAATAAATTTATATTTAGCCTACAAAGATGTTTAGCTCAAAATATATAAAAATAAAATATTAAGATTGTTGTACTTGTAGATATCAATTAAGATATTAAAATTTATATTATTCCTAACATAAGATGGCAACCAAAACACTGATATCTCTTCTAAAATACAAAGTGACTGCTATCTCTTCACTTTTCTATTTTTTCTCTAGTTCTCTTCTCTCTTTTTTTATTTTTCAATATCATTCAAATAAATTTTAGTAAATAACAACTAACAAGCAAGTAAGGCAGTCCTTCATATTTTCTTAAACAAATATTATCTATGATGTGAATTATTTTGTGATCATAATGTTGAGCAATTTTTTTTATATTCTATCATATTTTCTTGCTGCATTTACATGATTTCATAGGCCTTTGCTTCAAATATTTTTTGTTTAATCTTTTAAAATTTTCCAGAATGATTTTAGGTTTTAATTTTTTAATTTTATTTATTTTGTATTAATCATATTAATATATGTTAATCGTTCTTCTTGAGATAGTAAACATTTATGTTGTTCTAAAAAAAGAAAAATAAATCTAAAAAATTTTGCTTCAAAAATTGCTTGGAGAATTATTTTTAAATGATGACTATGCATTTAGTTTATATGATATTATTTAATTTTTTTATTTTGTTTCAGATTTATTTTAAAATGAAGTGAAATTCATAAGATGATTGTAAAATCGTGAAGGACTCGAGTTTTTTGAATAAATTTTGTAATTTTAAATAAGATAGATAATTTTAAAATGGATTTTACATTATATTCTTTTAATAATTTTTATAATTATTTAATTTAAATTGAGGGCACCAAATTCTTTTTCGCACCGGACCTCGAAATTTACAGGGCCGCCCCTGATTGGACCCACCTCATGTTATACTTTAATTAATGATAATATCAATATTCTTCTAAGCATACGAAAGTTGAAACCGTTCCCATCCTGCAATTGGAGCATTACACATTGTTTGCATTAAATGCAATTAATTAATTTAAATTTAAATTCACACAACAATATATCCTTAAGAAAACTCGATAATCATTATCTTTTAATTATAAATAAAGCACTTTAATATAGATTACTACTTGCTGTTATTGGTCAAAATAGTAAAGCCCATACATGTGACGAAGGACGTAGGAGAAATTTTTGGTTGGATACAAATCAGAGCAAAGATAAAGATCGACCTCATTTCGGGATGATTTAGTAAGGATGACTTGCGATTTACCCACGAAGACGAAGAAGACCAATATAATCGTCAAAGAAGAGGAAACAAAATCACCCACAACACTTAAAAAGTATAATTAAAATTAAAAATATAAAATGTATGTGTACTAACAAATTTTTAGAATTATTGACCTATTCAGGGCTGGCCCTGAGGCCGTGCGGGAGGTGCATCACACCGGAGCCTCCAAACTAGGGGCATCGTTTCCACAAAAATCATATAGTAGTAATACTATTGATTTTTTTTTTAATACAAATTCAAATAATTAATATAAAATAAAAATATTTAACTTTTAGCCAAACTAAAAATATTAACAAAGAAATTAAATTTATATTTAATCTAATATAAATATTTAGATCAATATACTTTATTTTTTATTATATTGTATAATTATTGAATGAAATAGGGTCACCATTTATTTCGTAGGCACAGGGCCCCAAAAATTACATGGCCGTCCCTGAACCTATTAAACACAACAATACTTTAGCCTACTATAAAAATTGAAGGTATGAACGGAAAATCTACTACATAAGATATGAGCTCAAATATATGGAAATTACATGCATGTGCCATTGATAAACAACGGTGGACCCGTTACACATGCATGGGACAATTATAATTTATAACAATAGATATTCTCAGAAGCGATGGTTAAAATACATTGTCTGTAATCAAGAGATCATGAGTTCGAGATTTCTAAAAACATCTAAGTGATCTGTTTGAGGCGGGGATGTTTCCATTGCTTACCAAGAATTTTATACATCTCAACGCAAAATTGTGTTTATTAAATCTTTATGATTCATTAATTCAATAAAAAATTATTTGTCCCAACTACAATTTATAGATTACAGTATTACGATACCAAAGTTTAGACCTTGCTATTTATTAAAGTTTGAGATATATTTTAAAACTCTGGCAAACTTTAAACCTTAAACGCCATTGCTCATGAAAACCGGATCAAATAAACCTTAAACTCACCAACACAAAAGAGATTGTAGTCGCATTACATGGAATGCATGCAACCTTTTTTAATA
The DNA here is from genome assembly GCA_026898455.1 of Plectranthus barbatus. Classification (NCBI taxonomy): domain Eukaryota; kingdom Viridiplantae; phylum Streptophyta; class Magnoliopsida; order Lamiales; family Lamiaceae; genus Plectranthus; species Plectranthus barbatus. The sequence continues at coordinate 123,216 of JAPKLW010001960.1, read as the reverse complement.
TTCAAGTCTTCAAAACAAAAAAAACAAAGTTTTTATTGTAATAATATAATAATGAATTGAAGAGGCCGTATTTTTTGTATATATATATAACAGGAGCAAGCTATAAGGGAATTGTCCAAAACCAGACACCTCTTCAACTTCAGCATTTTGGTCCCTACCTGCCTGCATGCCTACTACAATTGTTTGATTTTTAACATGTTTTAATCAAACATTGATGTTCACAAGTAGAAACAGAGAATGTAGTGTCAAATGCTTGAAGATAATAATGGAAAGGAATTTGTGTCTATGCAATTCACTCAATTCTGCAAGGAAAAGGGAATCAAGAGGCATCTGAGTGCTCCATACAACCCACAACAAAATGGAGTTGACCTTACTAGAAAGGTAAGATGCATCCTATTTTCTTCTCGCTTGCCTAGAAAATTCTGGGGGAGGCAATAACTACTGCCAGCTATTTGGTAAATAGATGGCCATCATCTGGAAAAGAGAAATGGAAAGGAAACAGATCAATTATTCATACCTGAAAGTATTTGGTTGTCAAGCTTTTGCTCATGTGAGACAAGACAAGCTTCAACCTTGAGCTCTAATGATACACACCAGACAAGTGTGGAAGGATGAAAGTGCCTTGTGCTCACGTAGTAGGAAGTGAGATGTATAGAATAATATGCACCCGACCATATCTTGCATGCTTTATTAGTGTATTAAGCAGATTCATGGCCAATCTGGGTAAACCTCATCGGGAAGCTCTTAAATATGTGTTAAGATACCTGAAGAACCACTGCAATAGAGAAAAGTCTGAAATGATCCTCTAATAGGCTATGTTGACAGTAGATTGTAGATAGTCTCCAACAGACTATGTCTGTGACTCAGTCTGTTGTAAGAATATATTATATGACAGTAACAAAGGCTGTGAAAAAAGCTATTTGGTTAAGAGGCTTATATAAATCAAGGATATCAGATTCGTTGTTGTGTGACAACCCCCCCCCCCCCCCCCAACTAGCTGATTCTTCACCATTTGAATGCTCAATCCTTCACTTCTTATTTATTTTCTTCTTCTTCAATGTCAAGTATTACACTCAACGTCGTGGAAACATATCCACTCTCCCTCATCTTCCTCTCCATCTCATAAACCCTGGAGTGTTCAGGGGGAGATTTGTATTCTGCAACAAACTCCATCACCCAGCTCAATCATTCTTGGGGCTTTTGTTATCCCCTTCTTCCTCATTGCTTCTCTCACTGGTGGAGAGCATCACATAGTTTGCTGGTTGCATTGACTGGATTTGGTGCCACCGGCCGGCAATGTGTTGATGAAGTGGACAGAGCCTCCTCTACTAGCGGATCCCCCATACAACTGTAATGCTCTATCTTATTCTAAATATGTGTTCCCCTCCTCGATTAAACCAGAATGGCTGCAAGCAGTGAGCAAACTCAAGAATGGCTGCACCTCCCTGTTTTGACTAGGCTTCCTCTCCGCCCATCATTTTCCCGGTATTCCTCCCATTTAGTAAAGTTTTACCTATGAAACTACACATATCAGAAACCATAGGAATAAATTAAATCATAGAAAGAGAAAAAGGGCAGCAGGCATCAACTCAGATATAATAAGTTCACATATATGGTATTCCTTCATATCTTTCTCATATTGAAAAGCAAGACTCCCTTGATTAACAACACTCTTATACTAAGCAAGCGGTCCCAGTTTCAAAATCCCTTTTTCATCTAACAACATTCCCATTTCACAAAAAAGATTTGGCAATTAGACTCACAGCACAAGCTATTGAATTTGAACCAATCAAACTCTTGAGATTGATGCTCGTGATATACAGAAGCATTATTGAGATTCAGAAAGTAAACCAGTTATTCAGAGTCTATATTCAGTAAAAGGAATTACAAAACAGGGAGAATTAGCAAAATAAGTAAAACAACTCCAGAGAAAAGCAAACCGAGGTTTGAAGAATGAAGAGATTCAGAAAGAAACACTAACCAGGGTGGTTGGAGAGAGAAGAAGTGCACGATCACAGTAGAACACCTCAAATGGAAAACGTCGAATTTCTCAGAAAACCTAGATCAAACAAACAAGAGCATTTTTTTTTTCCGGTCGACTATGAATGGGCAATTATTAGGAGAAGGAATGGCAGTGTGGAGATGTTGGGATGGCAGAGGTTAGTTAATAAATGATGGTTGTTTTTGCTGACTAGTAGTGGAAACATTTGATTGGACATTTTGATTTTATATGTATTGATTTTAAATAATTCGTAATTATAAGAATATAAGAATTTTATTAATTTATGTAATATTTTTATTATAATTATAAATTTAAAACTATATATTTATATGTGAATATATATTTAGAAATTTAAATAAAATTATTATAAATAATATATATTGAAATGTTAATACCGAATTAAACTATAACTTAGGTTTGGTGATATGAATAGAATTAAATTAGGTTGTGATTTGTATAAGTGGACAATAGATAATTAATATTTTTATTATGTTGAGTTTGATTGAGTTGCTGGTAAAGATAATGTTACACATATTTGGGATACAATTCCTTAATGGAGAAGAATGAAAAAGGTATAAAAAGTTGATTTTCATATATTGGTCAAGCTATTTTGGATTAAATGTGTGATCATTTATTTTGAGATTCGATGTGTCACAATGTGGAATTTTGGATTTGGAGTTCCTTTTTTTGTCAAATCACAATGGTGAGGGAGCAATTCAATTATTGAATTGAGTGATAAATTCTTATATATCTTGATTTTTCAAAGCATAAGCATGTGAAGTTTTTCTTAGTTGAAAGTGGGAAAACCAAATTGGAAATTAATGCTTCCGGTATTCAGTTGATGAAGGGGTTTATAGGGTGGATGTTGATGCATGCTTGTGTTAATTATGATAGTGGCCTAATTTATAAAATTGGTGTTATTTTGCGAGACCATACAAATAATTAATTGCAGCAATGACAAAATTTATTGCACAACCTAAAATGCCCTAAAAGCTAAAAAAATTATGGTAGTATTTAATGTGATTGGGTTGAGTACTTTACAAGAGGATATTGGATCTATTAAGCTCTTCTCAAATTCGCATCATGCATTTTGTAAGCTAGAGATGGACAGGTGACTCTTCTCTCTCTCTACCTTTGTTTATGAAGGAGCATTAATTAAACGAGGTAAGAAGTTTTTTAATTACTAAAACCAACCACATGTAATACTGATATGGTAGTTCATTCTTTAGCAGTGAAAGTTATTTTGGTAGTATATTTTGGATAACGAATTTCCCAAACTAGTTAAAGAGGAGATTATTGCTGAAGATCGATCATTAAGTTTAATATTTTATTTTTATTCAAATAATAATAATAGTAATAATAATATTTTCACACCATAAAATATATCTACAATGAAAATGCAATATACAAGATATGAATCCAAAAGAGAACATGTTTGTTAATTCCAAAAAAAGGGAAACAACATACAGATAACATGGTTTTTCCAATAAAAGAAATATATATAGATATTTCTAAAAATATAATAGTAATCCTACATCATCACTCAATATGCCCAGCTCTAGCAGGGTCAGCAGTGCCCATCTCCAAATCTTCATCACGTTGTATAGCAACAACGGTTGCGGTAATGTCGTATCCATGGATCCTACGCATAATTGCTTGCAAACACAGAATGAAAGCCTTGATTAGGGCAGAGAATGGAGTATAAGCGAGAGCCAAAGCAGCAGTAAATAGGGCCAAACAAGACGGTGCGGGAGGAGGAATGAGAGGAAGAAAGAGTAGAAGACAATGGGGCAGAAACTGTGGTATTTCACTTGAATGAAAGGTGTGGAGGTTGTGAGCAAGGAGAGTTTAATGGAGTAGAAGGAGAGGAGGAAGAAGATGAGGGAAAGCAGCATGAGGTTGCTCCAACTGCTCATCACACCAAAGCTATCCCAACTCATCATGTGATCATCCACCAAGGATTTAAGAATGTTGATACACCCCATGGACGCATACCTCAATTCCAACCACCGCATTTTAACAAACACCTTGTGTATTTAAGAACCAGTTCAGCGCTTCTAATTTATAGATGCATGTGCATATGTGGCACATGAAAATGGAGTACATATTGAATAGAATGAACTTGCTTCATGTAAAACCAATATTCTTGACAAATACGACACTGATATTTGCACAGATAGATAGTGACATCATGTAATAAGAGACAACATAACTTTATCAATTGCCTTGGCATTTTTAACTATTTGAACCGAAAACAGATATAAAGCGTAAAAAGTCTCATATTGAGCGGTCCAGATTTAAGATTACAAATCTTCTAATTTATTGTTTTATTAATTAATTTAATGTAATAAGGGTTGTTTGATATTTTTGCATTTGATTTAGATTCTTTCCTAACTAATTTTACTGAGATTGTGGAAAGTATGATCCTCTCTATCTTTCCATTTGCTATTCGTATCTCCATTCCTACAATTCAACACGTTTGAAGAAAATCAATCTGTATCTTCATCCATACAATTCAAAACGATTGAAGAAAATCAATCTGTATGTTCGTTCTCCCACCATCCGCCGACATTGTCGTCCTCTCTCTCTTCCGCTAGTGACGACGTCGCCATCCCACCCCACCACATTTTAACCTATCTGCAACAAAGAAAATGAAAATGGTGCAACGAGATCGGTGCAAAAGAGTACAAATGGTTGCAAAACTGAACCAATTCATTCAAGAATCTCTTACAATGGTCTTCCCAACTAAACAAGATGTTGGGAATTTGATATTGCAGTTAACAACACCAAAATCGAAGAAACAACTCGATAGAGGAGTGAGTGGTGTTAATTTTCGCCTCAACAATTTAATTGTTTATTTAGGGACTATTTTTTTTATTTTTTAGATATAAGTTACATTATTTAAGCCTGTAAATTTGCATTATCTACGCCGGCAAAGTTGCAGTATTTTTAATGGGATGATTGAAGTTTTTAGAATATAGTTATTTAATTCTTTGATGTAAGTTGCATTATTTAAGCCTGTAAATTTGCATTATATACGTCTATACAGCTGCAGTATCTTTAATGGGATGATTGAAGTTTTTAGAATATAACTGTTTATTTCTTTGATGTAAGTTGCATTATTTAAGCCTGTAAATTTAAATTATATATGCATGTAAAGTTGCAGTATTTCATAGATTGATTAAGGTTTTAGAAAAACTTAAAACACTATTTCTGCAACCCAAATAATCTATTAAACTGTTGAATGTGAAATTTTTTACTTGTTCAACGGAATTCTCCTGGGTTCTAGTTTTTTCCCTATGCTCGAATGCAGTTTTGAGAAGAAACTCAGAAATCGGGGAGAATTTACGCGAGATAATTTCAGAGAAATGTCAAATCGGATTTTTTTGGGGGAAATTTGGTTTTCGTAATCTATATTTTCGGAATGAAAATCCCACGCACGAAATCAACGCGAATTTCAAGGATTTGAATTAATTCCTGGTAGTCGGGTTTGCATCTTTACATAAATACCCTTACTCTGCAACTTTTTTTCATTACCGAATGCACCTTTTTAATTTCGCCCATCAAATTGATCTCAACCGTCCGAACACATATTTGGATGTACATGATTCATTCTCATCTCCCATCTAAGAGACCACTTGTGACTTTAACGCACCTATATATATATATATATATAGCGCTGATCTGGTGAGAATATCCCTTATCGTGAGAAAGGAGAATAAATATAGTTCATAGATTTGACAATATCAACGATCCAGATTAAATAAAATATTCAACAAAAACACGACATTTTATCCTCATTTTACTTCATCAAAAGACAACATAGTCATTACGGACCAAGGCGCAAAAGTTGTGTTTTATTCATTTTATGTATTATATACTTCATTTTATCTTAGTTATACTTCATTTTATCTCAATTGTGGTTAATTATAAAATATATTCGATGTGAATTTTGATAATACACGTGACATGCATTTTATCGTAGCAGTTCTTCATTTAACTTAGTTATTCTTCATTTTATCTCCATTGTTGTTCATTATATATTAAATTCAATGTAATTGTACATCATTATTTTGTACAACGAACGAAAATCTGTAACCTACATTTTATCTGCACCTTACTTCCTTAAATGACATAATCTCTGCATTTTTTTTCAATACCATCATCCAATTTTCTAAATTTTCTCCGTTTGTGAGGCTTCATCGTATCATTACACTCTAGTATAAATGAACCTGATAACAGATAAAATGAACATCGCATCACCAAACATGAAATTCAATAAAAAAGTTATGAAAAGGTTGATGAAATATTCGAAGGTTACTTAAAATCGAGCTAACAAATAAAATAATGAACATAATCCCACAATAGATGAATAACACAATACTAAAAATGAAAGACTTCCAAAACTGTTCAAAACAAAAATTCTCTAAACAATAAATGCCCTATTTCCCATGTCTGCACCTTCATCTATACTCTCTCTCTCACACACACACACACTTCACCATCTCTGTAATCCTCTTTTGAAGCCCAAATCTCATAATTTTGTCTCACAATGAGCCACTAGCTTCATATTTCTTTCTTCCATTAATGGCACACGGCCACATGATTCCTGCGCTAGAATGGAGAGACTCTTAACCTCTTGCGGCATCGGAACCACCACCATCTCCTCCCCCTCTTTTTCCGAGCCGATGAAGAAAGCTCAGACGCCGGCATTGAGATCGGCCTCATCATGATCAAGTTCCCACATTTGGAGTCGGGGTTGCCAGATCACATTGTCAGTCTCGATCAAGTCATCTCCAACGAGAAGCTGCTGCCCAAGTTCTTCAAAGATCTGTCATTGAGAAATCACAAAACTTATTCAACAAGGCAATCAAAATCTCATGGCAAACCAATAATCCTCTCCTTAAACCAATGGCCCACATATCTGTGGTCTCTCCTCAAGTCTTGATCCGTCTCAACTCATCTTGCACCACCGTAAACCAACGGGACCCACAGCCTGACCACCTATCAGGAAACTTTCAAATCAAAGCACCCAGAGACGATCCCCACTGGAATTTAGGGCTTCCCACATTCATAAGAGTCTACTCCAGCAATTCTTCACCTTATGCTCAATATCACCTCAACTTTAGCACCTCAGTATTTTGAGTTATCCAACAGTTTTGATCAGCCTCAGTAGTACTCAAATTTAGTACTAGCTCAATGATCATATCCACAGAGTCTATCGAGGTCATTTGACAATGTAGCAACACATATCCAGTTAGATTCTTCCTCGTATCCAAAACATCCTGCATAGTCTAAGTCTACGAACCCCTTAACTGCAAGCAACACGTGCCAGTCCCTTAGATTGCGAGCAACTCATACCAATCCCTTTGATTGCGGGCTTCAAACCAGTCAATTTGATTGCGAGCTTTGAACTCTAATCAGTGCCTCAAACTATGAGCTTCGAACTCATACCAATCCTTTGACTATGATGTTTTAAACTTGTACCAGTCTCTTTAATTGCGAGCTTCACGCTTTCCCAAGCCCCTTCGAAGAATATACTATTTCTAACTGTTCCTCGACGTGCAAAAGTTACTTAATCGAACTTGATCAATTCCAGTGAACATCGAGAGCCCTGCTCCATTGAATCCGGTCTACACCAGCAAACCTCGAGAGTCCTGCTCCATCGAACTTGGTTCTTCGCTCAAACGATCCTTGAGAGACCTGCTCTATCGAAACTGGCCACGCCAGCAAACCACGAGAGCTCTACTCAATTGAACTTGGTTCTTTGCAGGCTGCAAGCCATCTTGCCTCCCCCACACCATATAGCCCATCGTGTGAGATTTACAACTTGAATTCAATATTTAATTCAAGGTCGGGCCCAAAAATATAATTCTTGATTGTTCTCTCCACACCTTCCGTAACATCGTGTCTCCCAGGCTTAATATCCGAGCACTACGAGCTCTCTCCAATGCATCCTTCTTCTGTTGTTCCATCATCTTGTTGGTCAACACAGTCTCCTCCTTCAAGGTATCTGCCAAGCCTTGCTATACAGTGATCACTAAATTTTTAATGATACTATAGTTTAGTGGCAAATTAAAATTATCAATCCCACATAGATTGTATAAGTAAATATCCCATACACTGAAACATAGCTTTTAGTTTATTGTTCAAGTAAATCAGAGTTTGAAAGGGTTTTTATAACTAAAATTAAATTTGCAAGAATTAAATTAAAATAGGATCAAACCAAGGTTTTAAGAAATCAGAGAAAAGTTCAGATTCCAGGGCAAGTTCATATCTTGGACAAAATGCAAGGGAAACCAATCGATCAATTAAAAATAGAGATTAAGGTGGAACATCAGAAAATTATTATAAATTCCAGGGTTTGGCAATTCATAAAGTAGATTATTAATTCTCTACATCCTTTCGGTCTCTAGAAAAATTAATAACTCCCAAAAACATCAAATTTATTCCAATGGATTAAATTCTTCTTTTCAGACATAATAAAAATCCATATTATCAATTCTTAATTTAAATTGATTAATTAATTTTCACCTTTCAGTCTCAAATTAATTAATTATGAAATCCAATCAAATGGCCAATTATCTCAGATTAAGAAAAAGCTCAAGAATTGATAAACCTAATTAAAATATTGATTGATTTGATAACCGAGACATGCATCCAAGATAATCACATAAACCCTAGAATCTGATTAAGTATTACCTACACATGTTCATATTAACAAGCATATGAAAAGATAAAACCTGTAAATGTTCTTCATAAATTAAAACAATGTCGAATTGAATCCATTCTTGAGAAATCTTGATCCAACTCTTCAATCCAAAGTAGAAATAATTGAAGAACTATGAAAACCCTAACCCTAAGTCTCAAAAGTGGCAAAAGTCTCTAATTTCGAAAATTACATGATATATACAATAGGTTTGAGTGATTAAATATAGCAAGTAGGAGACAATAAGGAAATTACGCCTAAATAGCCCGTGTGTCGACCGACAGGGCACATGTCGATCGACACACAACCCCAAATTCGAGCCGAATGCGCGTTTGTCGATCCTCTCAACCAGATGCCATGTCGATCGACACCCTGGGTGTCGATCGACATGCGTGTCAAATATCTCTCGAAAATCCGATATTTCGAACCCTTCCTTCGAGCTTTTGTGTTGACCGATACCCCCGGTGTCAGTCAATACAGACGACACAGTCACACAATCCAGTTTTCACACTTAGTCGAATTTATGCTCTAAAACCTGCATTTTCCACCACAACCAAAACATGAAGCATAATACCAACACGATGCTAAGAAAATAAAGTAAACACATGATAAAAGCATTAAAAAAACCTAAAAATCCATTGATAAGTGAACGAAATAACGCACTTATCAACTCCCCCCAAGTTGAACTATTGATCGTCCTCGATCAAATCACCAAAAGAAATTCAAAATAATGCAAACAGAGATGTGCAATACCTCACAAGATTCATCACAATCCAAGAGCACTCTCGTCCACAAGACAATGCAATCAAGATCCTCAACAGTTTCGGGAAGAACCTCACAGATAGAAAGAGTTTTCTCAATCACTCATCACTAAAGTGTTTAGGACATGTGTTTACACTCAATTCAAAGTAATACAGTTTTCTTAACCATAAGTTTGGCAAATTCCTCATCTCTCCACTGCTTAGAAAGTAAAATGACTTGGTGAATAAAAAAGGTCTTTATTTTGGTTGTAACGGAGCTTGCCTAGAGGGTAGGATGTTTTAGGCTGAGTGACTAACACACTTTTGATTTTCACAACCTCCCAACTCTTAACTTCTCACATCACAATTATTCTCTCTAGTTCCTCTATACTTTACCTATTTTTTTTCTTTTCATAAACCTATTCACCTTGTAAACTTATTCCACAACATTCTCTTCTTCTTCTTTTTTCTTCACAATCAAAACCCAAATCAAAAAGGGGTAAACTTTCACTTTTTTTTTTTTTTTTCAATTCAACCTCAAGTACATGAGCATTTACATTTTTCCACTCAAATTCACACTGCTATATTCAAATTACCCTTCTCTTTTTTTTTTTTATACTCATCAATACACATCTGACTCACTAGAACACTTACTACATCAAGAAAAGAATTCTTCAGGCTCAAAGTGGCTACAAGTGGTCATGTGTAGGGTTAGTGTTTGGGATAATGCTAAGAAAAGAAATGCCTAAGATCGTTTCCACCAAGTTTCACATCAATACAGTCTCAAGAGATAAATAAGCCAAATTCTAGAATCTGATAGCGTGTTTTGCAACACGTTATTCTGCAAGTAAACAGACCATTATAGATGGCAAGTAATAAATTATATCGAACACAAGGCTTGCAGGCTCGAAATATAATCAAACACTATAACACATATATTTTACTACTATTTAGAAACTTTGATAAAAATGTTTGATTTATTAAACTAGGCTATTTTTAAAATAAATAATTAAAAGGGGAACAAAAGATTTACTTAGAAAATATGGAGAAAAGGATTCCAGGGTTACCCACTATAATAAATAATTATGCAAAACATTTATTCAATCCAATTACAATTTAATTTCCAAACACATGGGTTAATCATAATTTGTTATCAAGCGATTCTCTCGAATTCTAAACCATAAAATGGAAATAAAAATCCTAATGACTCATCTCGGATGCGCATAAAGAAATTTACTCTTGATAAAAACCTCAGAAATTTACTGTGGTACCATCGTTATCATTCATATATACATCCCCATGCATGCCCTAAAATGCTTCTTCAGGCTTCAGAAAATTGTGTGTGTCATCTCCCCACCACCCGCTGGCTCAAATTTGCACCGGTACAAACTGCATACACATACACACGTCCACCACCCCAATTCATTACAACATAAATTACTACCAGTTACCATGGCTAACTGTCTTGTCTGCTCATCTATTTATTTATACTGAATGTATTTGTGCGAAAAAAAAGAGGGCACATAATTTATATAAACAGATTATGAATGCAATTACTAAGAGGCAAGTTAAAATGATCAGCATCCACTTTCACCTGACCAAGACAACCGACATAATAGAAATAATGATAATCATTCATATTCGTATTAAACCCCTCTCATTTTTATTAATAATCGCTTTAGAGAATAAAAGTTAATTTTGCAAATCAAGTGTCGTTTAATAAATTAACTACAAGTTTATCCAACTTCCATCATTTATTTCAACCCATGATTTCTTCCAAGCATCTCTATTAATGTAATGCATGCATTTCTTAGTAAAAGCGCAAATGCAGTAAAATCAGAGGCAGTATTCAACATCACATGACTAGTAGAATTAGATTTAGCTTGACAGTAAAATCAGCCGCAAGCATATAGCTCTGCCCATCACTGTCCAACGCCGATCCACTATTCTCATCAGTGGTTGGTCTTGACTCGATTTGTTAGAAAAGATTCGGTCAAAGATCAAATTAACCAAGAAGGAAGGAGATCAATTAACAAATCAATTCAAGATTATAGGAGATCATTGAGTGATTATTTCCTTTTTTTCTTGTTGATTAATCATGTCTATATATTTGTGTATAATGTATTCATAAACTCATTCAAAAATAAAGATTCAAAACCTTTCAATCATGTTCAATCTCAAAAACCAACATGGTATCAAAGCAGGATTTCAATCCTGGCTCTGAACGATCCAAAATAACACCCCTCAGCCAAAAAAAAAAAAAAAAAACCCAAAAAAACCAATTCAAGCAGGGAACTCAGATTCAATTCAAACCTCATTATCGTCCCACACACCAAATCAAAACCAAAACTCACTTATCAAGCCTTGAACTCAGAAATTAATCTCATCATCGTTCTTTATACCCTTCTCAAACCTATAGCCACAGATCAAAACAGATTTACAGATTCTTCAAGACCTGCAACAACATGACAACTAACAATCAGAATATGCCCATTCATTTAAGCGAAAGACTAGATGGCAACTATTTTGCCGTTTGGTCCAGACTCATGAAGATGGCGCTCGGAGGAAGAGGATGCCTTCCTCATATCACAGGGAACCCAACACCTCCAGATGAGAAAGATCCGAAATTTCCGCAATGGGAACAGACGGATCTCATGGTATGTTCGTGGTTACTACAAAATATGGAGGGGCCTTTGACTTCCAACTTTGTACATTATCAGAGTGCAAAGGCAATATGGACTGCGCTCACAACCACGTATGGAAGTGACACCGACCCCTTCATCCTCTACGACCTGGAAATAAAAGCAAACAAGATTAGTCAAGGAGGAATGAAGTTGGAAGAATATTGGAATAATCTTCAAACCTGTTGGATGAACATAGATAGAAGGGATCAAAGCGCAGGGGAATATTGCGAAAAATGCAGCATACACCATCAAAAAAACAAAAGCCAGAAGAGATTGTTCCAATTTCTATCCGGGCTGGATCCCAAGTTCAATCAAATTCGGAAAGACATCCTCAAGGAATCACCTGCACCAACCGCCGAATCCGCATTCAACAGAGTACGAAGTGATGCCGCCAGATCAGAGGTACTCCAATCGGCAACAACACTCTCTGAAATTGGACCAACAGGATCCATAGGGTCCAGATTCGCCCTCCGACAGACCCCCTCCGCAAATCGCCCCAGCCCAGCGCGCACCGAAACTCAATTTTCCCGGCCACAAAAGGTAGACAGGTCGAAACTTCAATGTTCCCACTGTGGGAAGAAGAAGCACACACGGGAGATGTGCTTTGAGCTCATGGGGTATCCGGAGTGGTGGGAAGATAACCAAAAAAAAACCAATTACCACCGCGAAAGGAAAAGCCGCCGCCGGAATAAATGGAGAGGACATAGAAACCGGTGCAAACATAGGGTTTGGCGGCAGCGTTGCCGGAAGGAGCAGCGACACCGGAATGGGCCGCGTCATTGGAAGGGACGGCGGAATTAACGCCAGAGGCGGCGACGTTGCGGGGAGGAGCCGCGTCGCTGTTCCGGGCCGCGTCACTGGAAGGGACGGCGGAATCGACGCTGGAAGGGACGGCGGCGCTGGGATGGACGGCGGAGGCGATGTCGGCAGAGGCAGCATCGCCGGATGGAGCGGCGGGCACGCCGTCGACAAACCAGCGGCGGCGCCGGAAGGAGGAGGTGGAGGTAAAGGGTTGTGTTTTAACACAAACCCTAATTTAATTCCTTTTATTAATTCTGGAAATTTTCAATTTAGTCCCTCTATTCCCATGCCTTTAAATTCCAAACCCCATTCCATTCAATCCAGCCCCTCTAATTTCATAACACATCATTTTGAACCCCAGATTTTGCATAATAGTCCTTCTCTCATTGAAAATAGTATTAGAAGTAGCACTAATCGTATTTCCGCTGTTTATAATACTCGAGCAAAAATTCACGATAAAACTGAACAATGGATTTTTGATTGTGGTGCTTCTGATACTTTGACCTTTAATAAAGGGGATTTTATTAGCTCATCAAAACCTACACGTACTCATGTTCAAACTGCTAGTGGGGAATTAACACCTGTTAGGGGAGCGGGAACCATTGAAATTTCACCAACCATACGAGTGTCCAATTGTTTATATGTGCCTACTCTTTCACATAAACTATTATCCATTAGTCATGTCACTAAAGAGTTGAATTGTACCCTTGTGCTTCACCCACATTTTTGTTTCCTCCAGGATAT
>JAPKLW010001960.1:83722-104413 GCA_026898455.1 Plectranthus barbatus | reverse complement strand
AATAATAATAATAATAATAATAATAATAATAATAATAATAATAATAATAATAATAATAGCAAGTGGTGTCATATAAGGATATGCATAAATACAATTTAATTTTTTGCATGCTACTTTTTTTTTTTTACATAGTTCCATTTACTTGAGTTTATTTTTTAAACAACTAAATACATCTTCATTATAAGCACAGAGAGAGAGGTGAGTGATAAATTCATATTTTGTTCATTTATCTATAGATTTCTAAGTTCCTTTTCTTTAATATTTATTATTGTTTTATGTAACTTATTTGCATGAGTTAGGTTAAGTATGTTTTATGCTTGTAGTGGTGAAGTGTTGTAGGTTTTAATGAAATGAAATAAGTGAAGTGATGATGTTAGACATTTCTGATGAAAGTTTAACATCAAAGTCTAACATATATTTTTGTTAATGTTATACTTTCTCTCTGCTGCTTGTGAAATTAGTTATAACTGATTCCTAATTTTTAGGGATATATCTTTTGACATCAATTTTGTTTTTGTTTCTGGTCCTATTTTTCAGGGAACGCCCCCACGACTTAACCACTGCCTACGTGAATTTGTGAGCAGCTTTATGATTATTTTTCATCAAGCAAGTGGACGTGGGAAGACTACTCAACACACGACTGAACGAAGTGGGGACGGTGGGTTCTGAGATCGTGCGCTCCAAGGAAGAGAAAGAATAAAAGGAAGATCAAGACTTGAAGATGGGGTGCGATAGAATTACAATTTCTAGAAAAAGTCTCAAGGCTTACCATCTTCCACCCTCACTAATCCCAACCTTTCGAATATCTTCTTCATAGTGCAGAGGCAATCACCGGAGAGTGAATCCTAAGATTGAGGAAGCACTATTGAGAATTGTTAGATTAGGTTAGTAAGTCTTGTAATCAAATTTACTCTAAGGAGTGAACTTAGAGGAAATTTGAGTTATTTTGTTTATTTTATTTCCTGTGTAAAAACTCGTTTTTGCTAGTGAAATATATTTTGCCATGAGGCAGTCTGGGTTTTAGAAATAAATCCAAGACAAAGTTATCCGCTGTGCATTGAAATTATGTTCTTACATTTGTTACACTTTCATTACACTCTAACATTAACAAATGTTTTGGTAAATTCGGGCACTACATTTTATCAATTGGCATCCAGAGCCTTTACTTGACGTACTAAGTAACTGTTCCTGAGTGCACTTTACCAAAATGGATTCTTCAAGTTCAGCTTGTCGACAACCAGTTCTGGAGAGTAGTGGGAGTAATTATTCTATGTGGAAATCTCGCATGACAATCTATATCAAATCTATTGATGAACGTGCGTGGGTTGCAGTCCTTGATGGTTGGTCACCACCAAAGATGACAGTTCCTGACCCAACAGATGCAACAAAGGAAAGGACCACATTGAAACCAGAAAATCGTTGGACTGCTGAAGAACGGCACATTTTTAATTGCAATGCTAAAGCATTGAATGCTATATTTGTGTCCATTGATGTTCCCTGTTTCAGGTTAATATCAAGCTGTTCAGAGGCTAGAGAGGCATGGCTTATTCTGCAGGCAAAATGTGAAGGAACTGCTAGTGTCAGAAAGACAAAGATGAGACTTCTCACAAACAGATTTGAGAATCTCAGAATGCAAGATGAGGAAACAATTGCTGAATACTACGAGCGATTGGCTGCTATGGCAAACGAAGCACAAGCTTTGGGGGAGCCTATTAGCAATAACAGGCAAGTGAGTAAATTGCTAAGATCTCTTCCTGAGAGATTCAACATGAAGATATCTGCAATAGAGGAAGCACGGGATGTTGATGCTCTAGAAATTTCAGAGCTCGTAAGCATTCTTACTACGTTCGAGATGAATCTGATTGAACAAAAACATGACTATCGAGGAAAAAGCATTGCACTTCATGCCGGAAAATCGGTGAAAAACATGAACTCACCATGTACTCCCAGAATTACTTTTCCTGAAGATGAGACCGATGATTATAGTTAATTAGTATTTGATAGAAATTACCTTTATTAGAAAAATTGTAGAGTCCAATTTTTTATACCTGCAAATTTTCTCTCTCCACACTTAATACAAATTATATTTCCAATAAATAAAATATTCTATTAACAAATAAGTTTCTAAATATTTATATATATTTAACAAAATAATATCTTTCATTACTATATGCTGTGACCCAGAAATGAGCAAGGCAATTTCCGAGCCCATGAAATAAGAAAGCCCAAGGAAGAAGTCCAAAAATACGAGATGAAGGCTCAAGACAAGCTCTTCGATCAAAATATGTGTTCGACCGAATCACTTTCTAGGCCGAAGCAAGCCGTTCGGTCAAGGTATTGAGCCATAAACGAAGAGCTTCCCGAGGTGTAATAAAAGCGTCTTGGTCAACGGGACGCGATCGTTCAAACCGCTGCTATAGTTGAAGAGTTGTCACTTTTCGTTAAGAGTCATATTTATTGTATTCAGCCTCTATAAATAGGACTTCATTTATTGTAAAATACTACATTGAATTCAACATTAAATATACAAGGTAATTGAGTTCTACCAGCAGACAAGTAATAAATATCATTCTACTTATTCTTTATTTACAATTTTAGTATTACTTTTATCGAGTATTCGTATTAAATCGAACCACCAAAAAATTGAGCATCAATAATTGACGCTAGAAGGAGGGCCGTATAAGAAAGAATATACCTTTGGAGAGCTACGCCGAATCACCCTTCGCTCGAAGGATATCGACTATACAGCTACCATCCCGGTTTACGATGCCCACAATAAAGGCATACGATGGCAAAACTGACCCTCACGAATTCATTACCTTATATAAAATGAATTTCATTACCTTATATAAAATGAAAATGCAGACCTCCGTGATCCCCGATCACCAGCGCAAGGCTTGCATATGCAAAAGTTTTGGGGCATGCATGGACGGCCCGGCTATGCAGTGGTTCATGCATCTTCCCCTCAGCTCAATCTCTTCTTTCTCCGAGTTGCACCAGTCATTCAGTCAACATTTCTCAAGCAACCGAAGAGCCCCCAAGAGATCGGACAATCTCTATTCAGTTATCCAGAAAGAAAATAAATCCCTTCAAGACTTCCTGAAGTGATTCAACTCGGTCAAGGTCACGATACCGAACTGCCTCGAAGAAATGGCAGTATCGGCCTTCAAAAAGGGCCTCAGAAGAAATTCCAGTCTTTTCTGGAAATTGGTCAAATATCCCTACTCGACCATGACCGAGGTACTTGCAAGAGCCGAAGCTCAAATTCGGCAAGAGGTCTAAGAAGGAAACTTCGGCCGAAGATACAAATCAAAGGTCCAAACAAGTCACACGGACAAAAGAAGCAAGATGCGGACCAACATCCGATATCAACCATACCCCTCTCGAACGGAGTCTACAAAACAAGGGATGAAGGTGGTATCAAATGCATCTCAGAGCAATCCAAAAATACATCTGCAAACCACGATCCAAGAGATGCACAAGATCAGTAACGACGTTCATTGGCCAAGAAAGACGTTTTTAAAGACCGAACACAGGGACATGTCCCTATACTACGAGTTTCACCAAGACCATGGTCATCGAACTGATGACTGTCGAGATTTGAAAAAAAAGTCGATCAACTTCTGACCGAAAGACTACTGACATGTCCAAAATCACCCAAAAGGGGGAGAGTTTGGACAAGGAACAAAAAATGGCGAAGGGACTTCAAAGAACCCAATGCCGGCTACAGGAGCAAACAAACAGCATCTTCCTAAGGAGCCTTGGCAGCCGCAGATCGAAAGGGCTATCAACATCCTCACTGGGGGCTCTTCAATGATTAGATCATCTCGAAATGCTGCCAAAAAGCATTGCTGGGAAGTATAGAACCAACCAATTCATCAGGTCGAAGCATCTCCACTCGAGATCTACTACGGTGCAGAGGACGAAAACGAGGCACGTCACCCGCACGATGACACACTCGTTATTACACTAATGATTGCAAACTATCAAGTTAAGCGTATACTCGTTGACAGTGGTGCTTCGTCCAACGTCATATTCCTCAAAACTCTTCAAGGAATGAGAATCTCAGAAAAGGAAGTAGCTGATATCCCAATCACCTTAGTTGGGTTCAGTGGAGAGAAGCTCAACTCCCTCGGAGAAATAACACTACCCATATATGCCGAATGGCTGAACTTGCTGACCCGATTTCAAGTGGTCGATGCCCTTTCGGCCTACAACGTCCTAATCGGCGGCCATGGATTCATGCTATGAAGGCCGTACCATCCTCTTATCACCAGATGATAAAATTTCCAACTCCCTGGGGAGTTCGATCCATAAAGGGCGACCAGCTCGCCTCGAAAAGCTGTTATGAAATCACTCTCCGCACCGTGCATATGGTAGAATCCGAAACAATTGAGAATGGATCTGAACTACGGATTGATCATAGGGATCCTTCTCGGACAACTTTCGTAGGAGAAAGACTATCCGAAGAACACAAGCACAAAATGGGGGAGTTTCTCACCCAGAATAGGGAGAATTTTGCGTTCTCTCACGCTGATATGCCCGGGATTGATCCGACAATCATCTCACACAGACTTCACATCAACCCTCAATTCAAATCGGTGAAACAGAAACGAAGAAGATTTGCACCAGAATGGAACGAGGCAATTACCGAAGAGGTTAAAAATCTATTGAAAGTCGGTTTCATTTGGGAAGTAAAATACCCTAAATGGCTAGCAAACGTAGTCGTCATCAAAAAGAAAAATGGAAAGAATAGGGTATGCGTGGATTATACAGATCTAAATAAAGCTTGCCCGAAGGATCCATTTCCTCTTCCTCACATCGACCAGCTTGTCGATGCAACAACAGGCTTCGGAGTAATGAGCTTCACGGACGCCTTCTCTGGAAATAATCAGATTAAAATGTATCCACTAGACGAAGAGAAAATGACCTTCATGGCCAATCAAAGCATTTACTGCTACAAATTGATGACATTCGGCCTAAAGAATGCCGGATCAACCTATCAAAGGCTAATGAACGAAATGTTCGAACAACAAATCGGCCGAACCATGGAAGTTTACATAATCCTAACCCTAACTCTTCTGTTTTTGGGCTGGCCCATCAGGCGGACAAAATTATGATTTTTTTTTAATTTTTTATTAAGCTTGAGTATTTATTGTTTTATTAATAAAATTAATTATATATATAATTATTTTTATAATGGAATACTAACATAAAATGTTGTATTATATATTAAGACATTAGATAAATTAAATAATCATAATATTTAATTATACAACTTCAATAATATCGTATTAAATAAATATATTAATTACAAAAGAATATTGCATGATATATTATATTGCAATATATTTATATATATTTAATGATTTATTATATATCATAAAAAATTGATGAGGTCTCACAATTATATTAAATAATTTGCTGTGACATAAAGTAAACTATAATAAGTATTTATTTAACAAGATATTACAGTTTTACTGAATAATTTATATGTTTGTGAATCTTAATAACTCTAAGAAATTTATTTATTTAAAATAATAATTAATATTTTAGAAATCAATCATTTCTCAAATATTATTTTAAATTATTTATTTAAAATAATATTTCTTAATAGTAAAAATATAAGTATATCATTTGTTTGACATAAAATTTACTTAAACACTTCCATCTAAATATAAAATAAGTTTATAGTATAATATAGTTGATATTTATTTTTCAAGGATTTAATAATTTAATTATATTAAAATATTTTGAAATTTATTTAAAAAAATAGACTGGCCCGTCGGGCCAACGCGGGGCCAGGCGGGTCCAGCCCATTTAACCTGCAACCCGTTTAGCCCGGACCATTTATCCCGGTTTTTTATTGGTTAAAAAATTTTCAACCCTAACCCGGTGTTTAGCTTGGGTTATTCGGGTCAACCCGTCTGTCCCGGATTAAATTGACATCCCTAGTTTTAGTAAATATTGTTATAGATTAGATATTTATATTTTTTATTAACTCAATTACAAGACACAAGTAGTGTTCTTATTTTAAAAATAAAATTAAGTAAAATTAAATAAAAGAATTATATATAATGGTGTGGTTGGGTGGTTGAGTGATTATGGAAAGACTTTGCCAAATTATTGTGATTGAGTTAAATAATGTGAATAAGAGATAAGTTAATTAAATATTAAATTGAGTGATCGATCCATTGGTGATAAAAATAATCTAAATTATGGTCGTCTAAAAAGTTCATAACCAACTCAATGGGCGAATTCCAAAAATAATTTTTGCAGAAAGCAAAAGAAAGGATACAATCTTGACAAAGAAACTTCAAAATTCTTAACTAACTCAAGGCACGAATTCCAAAAATACTTCTTGCAGAAAGCAAAAGAAAGGCTACAATCTTGACAAACAAACTTCAAAATTCTTAACTAACTCAAGGCACTAATTCCAAAAATACTTTTTTCAGCAAACAAAAAAAAAAGGCTACATTCTTGACAAACAAACTTCAAAATTCTTTATTCCCTTGCTTTTTTTTTTCTTTTCATTATGTGCATTTCGTTTCACATAATACCGGACTCAAAAAAGGTGGGATTGGGATTGATGCTCGCCATCTATTCTAAGAATGTATTTTCAACAAGAAAAATGCTTTTGGCTTGAGGCCAAATAAATGTAATTTTACACTATAATTGATTAGTGTTTTATCTAAATAATAGTTATTCTCTCTCCATATTTAATATAATTTATATTTTAAATAAAAAATATTTTATATATCAATAAATAAAATTATATATTTATTTTATTTTTAATAAAATAATATCTATCATTATTCTATATTTATTAAAATTGACTTTATCTGGCAAAGGCAATGAGTATTATCAATCAATAAAGAAAAACTAAAACAACTCCAAAGAAAAGTCACATAGAAAAACTAACCAATAAAACCTTCGGTTGGTTGCAATGGACATTAATTTTGTAGGTTTGAAGTCAAAAAGTTGAATTCTTACCATTGCAGGTTCTAAAATGTTGTGGCTTTTAAAACACAAGAAGTTGGTTAGTTGGGTTTTATCAAATTTGGTGGGAACGACACATAAAAGTGTCTGGCACCACATCTAAACTTTGTCCTCACTCGTTTTCTCTCACTAAAATCGCAAAAACTTTTTTTTATCAAAATCAAACCAGCCCCTCCTCCTTTCTCTATTTCTTACAAAGAATTATTATCAATTCAGAATCTCAAAGATAATTTAATTATCGATTCAGTACCCGAAAGATGAATTTTCAATTTAGGACATGAAAGATCACAAAAATTCTCAATTAAGTACCCGAAAGATCATAAAAAATAAAACATTAACTTAATGATATTCAACAATAATCTCCTCCTCAACAAGTTTGGGAAATTCGTTATCTAAAATATACTACCAAAACAACTTGCAACAAATCATGCTAAAGAACGGGCTACCACATTAGTATTACTGGCTGGTTTTAGTAATTAATATTTTTTTTACCTCATTTAATTGCTCCTTCATAAACAAATGTAGAAAGGGAGAAAAGTCATCTGTCATCTCTTGCTTACAAACTGCAAGATGCGAATTTAAAAAGAGTTTAATAGATCCAATATCCTTTTATAAACTCAACCCAATCCTATAAAATATTAGGATAATTTCAGCTTTAAGGGCATTTTAAGTTGTGCAATAAATTTTGCAATTGCTGTAATTAATTTATTTGTGTGGTCCCACGCAATAAGACCAATTTCATAAAAGCTACAATCGTAATTAACACAAGCAATCAACATCCACCCTATAAACCCTTTCCTCAACTGAATACCAAAAGCATTTTCCAATTTGGTTTCCCACTTTCAACTCATTCTTAGAAACTTCACATGCAATAGAAAAGTAAGATAAGAATTTATCACTCAATTCAATAATTGTACCCTCAAGCTCTACACAATTCTTCTCTGGGTTTGACAAAAGGAAAATGCTGTTTGGCTAGAATGTGGTCACGATATTAATGTAATTTTTGTTTATATTTAATTATTATTTTATTATAAATATTTAGTGTTTTGTGCTATTTTAC
Organism: Plectranthus barbatus; assembly: GCA_026898455.1. Classification (NCBI taxonomy): domain Eukaryota; kingdom Viridiplantae; phylum Streptophyta; class Magnoliopsida; order Lamiales; family Lamiaceae; genus Plectranthus; species Plectranthus barbatus. The sequence goes on along the minus strand of JAPKLW010001960.1, from coordinate 96,354 downwards.
AAAAATGTCCTTTTTCTCATTATTTATTTAAAACTTGAAAACTCTCTCCGCACTAATTACAATATATATTTCCAATGCAATAATCAATCTATCACAAAAAATAGTAAAACAATTATTTTAAATTTAACAAAGTATCATGTACCATACTCTATCATTAATACTCTATTATTAATGTATATCTTAAAATAAGAAATATTTTTCTTACACCACATTCATTTTGTTTTTTTATCGTAAACTTTTAAATAAATTCAAATCATAATCTATTGCACGAAATCAAATACTTAGAAGTTATATAAATATATGTATGCAAGGTTTATTTAATAAAATACGCATAAATTAGTTCAAAAGCTTCAAACATATGACTTGGATAATTATTCATGTTTCTAAAAATTTCATATGAAAACCAGTATTGAATTGAATTTATTGTTTTGGGTGGTGGTAATAGGAAACATCAATAACAAAAAAAAAAAAAAAAACACTAAATTGAAATTTATAAAATAAGATAACTTGACAATCTTTTAGGAAGATGAATGGGTAGTAATTATGTGAACACTTGTGAAGATCATGTAAGTAACTTTTTAAAAAAACATGATAAAATATAATATTATATTAGAGTTTGATCATATTGTGTATTTCATCATAATTTTATAAATTGTTATCTCATTATATATTATAATTCTGATTAAAGTGTAAAATTCTTAATATAATATGTTATTATATTATTATTTTATTTTAAGCTCACATATCTCGATTATTTATCTTTGTAAGAATTATTACTTAATTACATTGTATTGATTTAGTCTAATATATATCTAAATAGTGTGACAAATATCTGTATAAAAATAAATATTCATTTTATGTCAAATAAAATAATATGATATAAAGACAATTAATTTACGACTTTTAATATTAATTAAGTTATAATATACATTATAGTAGGATTTTATAAATTATACTCAACTTTGTAACATTTAAATTATAATATTCCTTCTGTCCTGCCAGATTAGTCTATTTTTTCATTTTTGTCTGTCCGCCAGATCCCCTTTCCTAAAATGGAAAAAATCACCTCACATCAATAAAATATTAATTCAACTACACTCACAAATATTAATTACTATGTCAAACCAAAACGGACTGATCTAATGGGACGGAGGGAGTACACATTTTTGTAGGATTAATACATTGATAATATATAATACGTGGCTAATTATAATATTGAAGCCATATATAATCAAATATAATAATGTTATATAAATTTAAATCTTTGGAGTCAAATAAAACTGTCGAGCAATTATGATTCACAAATTTATTAATTAAAATAAATCTTGATGTTTATAATATAAATACATATTTATATTATCTAAATATTATGAATTAGGAGTATTATCAATCTGGGACTCAAAAGTTACTTTAATTATCAATTTATTACCTAAAAGATGAATTCTCAATTCAATACATGATATTGAGGTCTTGAATTGAGATTTTTTTTTAGATCTTTGATGTTGGTCCCGAAATCAGAGTAATGTAAAGTGCAGCGGAAGTAAGTTTAATATGCACTTGTTCTCTGAAACTGACAGAGACTCAGTTTCAGGTTATCGAAAAGTAAGTTTAGCTCAAAGTATTGTTAGGTAAGTTTCAGAGATTATACACTTCGATACTTGGACAAGTATTGAAGGTTTTAAGACAAGTTTGAGAAACTTAAGAGTGCGGAACCTTAAATAAAGCAAGTAAAGAGACATGATATTTATAGTGGTTCGGACTTAAAATCCTACGTCCACTCTTCCGAACTTAATCGAGAATCTACTAAGTTTCAGTAATACAATATTTCTCACGATCTTGGTCAACCCGTTGGAAACTTCCGTCCTTCGGTCAGCTGACGTCACTCGCTCAGAAACTCCTTGTATGATAACCCTTCTTCAGGTCGAAGTGAGAACGCACCCCGCAGCCTTTATCCTGGACGATGGATGTTTTCTTGTTCTTCCCATAACTCAGTACGGTTGGCAAACGCCCGTGATAATCAATATCCCAGAGTAGAATATTGACTGCTATGAATATAACTTAAAAGTTATGTTCACCAAAAAATAGCTTCAACTTTAAGCTTTAGCCTTGTGCTTTAAAGCACGGGCACGAAAGTTATAACTTGAGTCTGACTTTTTGACTTAGCATTGAAAAATGCCTTTAAGTTTGACTTCGAATACTTGTCTTTCACGTGCTTTGAAATATTGAACCTCTATACTGACATTCCAAAGTCAGTATAATTAAACAATCTTTCGAGTCATAGATTGATAATACTAGCTCATTGTATATTATGCAATTGTTTATCCAATCTTAGTGTTATAAATTATTCGCTTATTTTTATACTACAATGTTATAATACATGTCCCATCTCAATATTATAAATAATATCAATGTATTTTATAGTGAAATTGTAATTGTGACATTTCAGTGTTATGAATTAGTATTCTATGTTATCTATATACTCTAGACAATTAATTGTGGTAATCGTGATCACGTTCATCTCTATCATTGAATTGAAATTACTTTAACTATTCTCATTTTCTATTTCCTTACATTATACTCCCTCCGTCCCGCCCGAATTGTCCCACTTTCGTTTTTTGTTTGTCCCACTTCATTAGTCTCATTTCTAAAAATAGCAAATTTTTCACACTCAACAATAAAATATTAATTCCACTCAACTCAGTCAACACTCACAGTCCTTGGTTATTGTGCCCGATCAAAACGGGACAATTCGACCGGGACGGAGGGAGTAATTAAATTATTATATATTTTTGGATTCAAATCTATTTTTTATAATTATATATAAAACTAAAAATAATATGATATCCATATGTAATTTACTGAGTTTTTTGGTTAATAACTAAAATAATATAATTATATGTGTGTTTCATCTTAATATTTTGAATTGTTAAGATATGAAAATGTAATAATTAAAACAATTCTTGATATTCATAATCTAAATATAAGTTTATATTATCTAAATTATTTTAACTCAAAATATAATTTTTTAGGTAACTTTAAGATTAAAAATTTATTAACCTTTAGAAAAATCGAGAAGTCAAACAAAATTAATTGTAATTGCCTTGTAAATTGTAATAAGACAATTCATAATTAATCTTAATAATGAAAAGAGAAATTTACTTCTAAAATATTTTAAAGGGTAATATTGTAAACTCTTAATTACATTAATTTAATAGAAAATAATAATAGGAGAGAGAAAATAATTTTTTAATAATTTAATTGACCAAATTCTAGCCATTTAGCAAAACCCTTCCAAAAAAAACTCCAAATTAATATTCCTCTCCAAAGTAATGATTACACATTCCCTCCAAAATACCTTGACCATTCTCTATAAAGTAATTTTTTATACTTTTTTTTTCACTCTTTTCCATCAAGGAATTGTATCCCCAATATGTCCAAGATTATTTTTTCCAGCAACTCAACGTAATAAAAATATTAAATAATCTATGCTCCACTTATACAATTCTCAACTCAACTTAATTTGTACTCACATCCATCCAACCTAAGTTATTTTTTTAATTTTGGGCTTGAGTTAATGGATAAAACCCGTTTAAATCATTTAGGTCTGCCTAACCCAAGACCTTCCCTTAATTACGAGGTTATGAATTCTTCTCATATGTGAAGAAAAGTAAATTATAGTTTTTATTGAATTTTTCTGACATATCAAGTAAAGTGAATTAATATGATTTTGATTTGAAAACATATTAATATTAGACTCTATTTATAAAAAAAAAATACAAATTTCAATAAAAATCTTATTTGTATAATTACGAATTATTTAAAATCAATTCATATAAAATCGAGATGTCCAATCAAATGCTTTCATTAGTCAGCATTAAATTGGATGCCCTATAAAAGCAAGAGGGTGGGCAGGTAACTTCCATAAAGCTTGGCATTGATGCACATAGTCTAACTTTATTTTGCAGAAACTTTTTTTTTTTCACGAATATTTGCATGTTATTATTAAATTTTAATATTATTAAAAAATTATAAATATATCAAATATTATTTATAATTTTAATAAATCGATGTAGGTCAGGTGTAAGTCTAAATTTAAGTCATTGGTGCACAACATAGTCATTGTTGTAAGCTGCTTTACCTCAATCTTTCAAAATTCAAAAGTCGGCACATGATGATTTCTTAATTTGAAAGCTGGTGGGATAAAGTCTTTCTAGAAGATGTATGTTCCACTTTCCACGTAACAACTATCCTTTATTAACTAACCTCTGTCATCCTAACATCTCCTAATAATTGCCAATTCATAGTCGACCGGAACAAGTTTTGGGAGAACGGAAAAGAAAAAAAAAACATGAAAAAGCTCTTGTTTGTTTCATCTAGGTTTTCTGAGAAATTCGACGCTTTCCATTTGAGGTTTTACTGTGATTGTGCACCTTCTTCTCTCTCCAACCACCCTGGTTAGTATTTTGCTAATTCTCATTGTTTTTAGTGATTCCTTTTACTGAATGGGAGGAGAACCAGGAAAATGAGCGGCGGAGACTTTTGTTGGAGGAAGCCAACACAAAAACAGGGAGGTTTTTTTAAGAATAGTATTAATTAACAGATTTCATAGCTAGATTTGCTCTGAAGTGAGATGATTCTTATGAACTAAGTTGGCTAGTGCATACAACTGTCTAGTATTTGTATGTTTATATTTTTTCTAAGATGTTACTTTTTTTTTTTCTGCACTGTAATTCATTCCTTTGTCAATGGAGTTCGTCTTGATTTAGTAAAAATTCAAAAATCTGGCTTTTAAAACAAGAAGTTGGTTAGTTGGGTTTTATCAAACCCTTCTTTTGTGTAAACAGAATTAAACCGAATTCAGATTTGTTGGAGTAAAATAGTTGTGAAAAATGGGAAGAGATTGTCTTCCAACGGAGACGACAAAACCCCGGTAGCCGCCGGATTTGCCGGCGGATCTACTCCAACCCATTCCGCCAGACGCTTCCTGGGATGCCATTAACTCCCCGTCTGTGAACAGTGCGGCGGGATGTTCCCCGACGCTATCTCTCTATATTTTGTTTTAGCTCTAATTTCCTCTGAAGAAGACTACGCTGGTGCTGGAACCATGAAGAAGACGACGCAGAGACGAAAAACTGAGAAGACGACGAGCCGTTTTTGTTTAATTTCAAAAGAGGAGCCCATGTTTATTAAGTCAGTTTTTTTTTTCTTTTAGGTCAGTATTGTTTCTCTGGTGGCATGAATTAATATTAATTAACTAATTGTATTTTGGGTTGAATATGAGAATTAATAAATTTAGATGATCACTTTGTTATTTGCATACTGGTCCCTAGTCTGGCCCATGAAAAGCTCAAGCTCATTAACGATCAAATTTTTCCTATAAATACCCCCTCAATGCCTCACAATACATGTTCATAAATTGTTGATCAGCAGACCAGTTTTGAGAGCTGATAGAAGGCGACACAGTCTCAGGAAGGGAAGGAAAGGAAATTTTGCTTCTCGATCGATGCAATATCCGGAGGAAATCTTCACCAGTTTTTTGGATACGATCTGGAGGATCTTTTTTTCTTCTTTCTTCCTTAATTTTTGATTTTATTCCTTAATAAAATCATAGATTTCATTTTGATTGTTTCAGGATTGAATCTTATTGCGCAAGAAGGATTCAAAGGCTTTATCTCTGCACAACAGTTTCAGTGTTATTAAAAACCAGGTATTCCGCAATACCATCCTTTTGTATTCAATTTTAATAGGTGCATGCTAAGATTATTTCATAGCCATAGTAATTTATTTCAGATATCCAATAATCGTTTCTTGGTAAATCGGATTATGCAATTTAGTTTGTAAGTAAAAATTCATTCACTGACGTGACTATTCGAAGAAGTGTCATTGTTGAAGAAATGTGTCTATCCAACAACATAGCTGATTATCTATAAATAGCTAGTATTTTTTATTGTAAACATAAGCAAGAATCACCAAGCAATCAAGCAATAAATATCATTGTGCATTTATTCATTACTTTTAAATTCTGCTTTTATTATCTTTACTACCTTAGCAATCCCTATCAAATCCAACAGCAACAATAACTAGAAAGTATTAAGTGTTTTTTATAAGATTTTTTTTAAAAAAATTTAGCTGAAGTTAAAACTAAATGAATTAATTTCAAAGCATATCATTTGTCTGTTAAATATCCATTTCGACTCTGAATTTGGGAGTATACTATCATATAATGGTGTAAGTTCCATCTTCTTAAAAGTCGGTAGTTCTATATGGGACCCGAATTATCTCAATGATGGGACCCGAATTACTCCGATAATGAGATCTCCATGAAACTCCACGTTGCGCATGATGAGTGTGTGTTAAAGCCAGTTTTATAGAAAGAGGAATGAGAACTTTACTGTCTCTTCTCACCTCAACTTATATTTTTGTCCCAAATTTTCATACATATCTTAAACAATCTAAAACTACTATGCTTCAAAATATATCCCATTTTGTATATTTTTTGTTTTATTATATTTTTACCATAATTACACTTAAACAATTTCAAGAACTTGAATTTTGAGTCGGTCACTCGACTGAAATTATTATTATTATATTTTTTGTTCAACAACTCATTTTTTTATATATTTTATACTTTGTCGTTCGTAAATCATGTTATTTATATATATTTTATGCTTAAGAAAGTAATAGATTAATAAAAACTTCATTCATTGCTCTATAAATCTAAAAGTTCAGATTCCTTCCTATCTAACTCTAGTTTTATTTGTAAGATCGAAACTAACTTCTATATATACATATTCGTCCATAAAAATGAATCCTATGTTACCATGTGAATTAAAATTATATTAAAATTTAAAATTAGAAAATAATAGGAGAGTGTGTAGTGAAATCGAGAGTAAAAGAGGGGAAAGGGGCTGTCTGGTGTTAATTTATTGGCGTCAGACAAAAGGTTAATACTTGATTAGTTAATATATTATGCTTGTTTAGTTATTATGTTATGCTTCATTGAATTGTATAATCACACACATCAAAATGAATAATTTCAATCTAAAAAATTCAATCTTGGTCATTCGTCCATCAAAATCAAGGATCTAGGATTTATTTCTATTTAATATATTCTAACCTATTAGCATATGATCCATTCTCTCCTCTCTCTCTCTCTATTTCTATATATATATATATATATATATATATATATATAGGGAGCGGAACCCGTGAGAAAGGCCTTAACATGAGAAAGTGAGAAAGATGCTTGATTGTGTTCATGAGGTTGCTTGATTGTATTCAGGTCGTTGCTTGATTGCAATGTTGCTTGGTTGTGTTTTAGTTGTTGCTTGATTATATTGTTGCTTGATTGTGTTTTAGTTGTTGCTTGTTTGAATATCAACCATTGATTTTTTTAGATCTAATGGGCATGATTCATTCTTTTTTCTCACATGGGGATTTTTTTTTAAATGTTCTCTCCTCTATATATATATATATATATAGAGGAGTAATCATATGTGAACCTCCTCCTAGATGTGATATGAGATCTAATCCTATCCCTTGATTATTAAATATGGATGCTCCAGATTTGTTGATGTAAATAATTAGTTATTTCTTTTATTAATTTTCTAGGGTATTTTCGGTATTGAATTTTAGCATGATTTATATTCCATAACTGTTTTCCTTGATTTTCTCCATGCATATTTCATCAAATCTTTTTTTTCCTTGTTAATATTTTTTTCCATTATTTTGTTTCGCTTTCGTTCATTTTATTCGTTCATATTTTAGTAGGATTATATACTTTTTTTTTTCTTCAAAATTTAATTTTTAATATTCCTGCAATAAGTCACGTTGTTATATTTTCTTTACGTATTTTTTATATGGAGTCTGTTCTTCATTGACGTGATAGTAACCGTTTCTCTTCTGTTTTTTCTGTGTTATTGACTTACGTCGTTGATGTGTTCTTCTATTGTCCCAATGGATAAATATGATGATGGTAAGTTATCTCTTTTTTTTATCGTTTTTTTTTTTTTGTTTTTTTGTATTCAATCGTATAAAAAGTGAAGTATTTAGTTAGTGTGTGTTTTTTCTTTTGAGTTTTTCGCGGTAGAGCAATTTTTTTTGTGAGCGAGTGCTTTTAATTAAGGTTCGTTTGTTTTGTTTGTTTTAAGTATAGTATTTCGTATTAAATTATAGTACATAATATACAATAGACACGCCTGTAAATTTGCTATAATATAGTAGGTTAGTTGCATATATGACTGTTTGTTCTGTTATACGTTTTTCCGTTTTTCATATATTGATCAATGGATGTTTTGTTTCTAAATCTGCATAAATTTTTATACAAAATTGCATATATAGATAGTTTAATATGCAGAGTACGTATTTTTTTTAAATTTAATCATCTGTTAATTTTTTGTTGTTTTTGTTTTAATTTATGTTGCAGTTGTCATTACTCCCGTTTGTGATGAGTCTTTGAAACCTCATAAGGGCAAATCTTTTCGGAGTTTGGATGAAGGTGTTAATTTTTATAGAGAGTATGCTAGATTTGTTGGTTTTGATATTCGGTTATCAAGTTCTAAGAAGGTGAAGGATCTTTTGACGTGGAGATATGTAGTCTGTAATTGCGAGGGGGATAAATTTGTTGCTCCTGATGCTGATATAGCTGACTTAGATTTGTCTACTTCTAAGATTAGGAGGCGAGTTTCTTCTAGGTGTCGTTGTGATGCAAAGGTAGTTTCAAATATGTTTCATACTTAGGTTATGTTGTTCACTCGTTCGTTGAAGGCCATAATCATGACAAGGAGAAAGCTGAAAGATTGTTGAAGAAACCTATGAGGTTATGTAGGAAGTGCAAGCAGATGGGGAACCATGATTCGCGGAACTGTGATAAAGTTAATGCGGCGGCTGGAAGGAATGGTGATTAGATTTCATTGTTTCAAACACTTATTTATGCTTTTTTCTTAGACATGTTGCTTTTATTTTCTTTAAATTTATTTCACGATTATGATATTATTTGTTCTTGCGAACATTGAATAAACTACTTTTTTTGCTTTTTGTAGTATTTCTTTTGTTTAGTAATATTTTTTTGATCTTTAATTTTTAATTTTGCATGTTCACGTTTACTTTTTTTTGCGTATTTTAAATTCATACATTGTCTCTTTTGTTATGAATAATTCTTTATCTTTTATTACTTTATTATATTTTAGAGTGATATTTTTTTTGCATTTTGAGAACAGACGTTTTTAATTCTCGTATAACTGTAGCTGTTTCTGTATCTTATAATTTATAAATATGACAGATTGTTTACTACATTTCCTATTTGTATAAAAATGCAAATAACGATATATGTTGTTGCATATATATAAGTGGAAATTTGCTGCTTAAATGTTAGTAGATTTTTTAACTCTATGAATATTGATATAACGATAAGCAAAACCATATATTAAATTTTTCAGAAAATCCGCAAAAGAGTATGTCAAGTGTACCACGATCACAAAGGAAATGAACCTGATAAGTTTTTTTTTTTAAAAAGTCTAGTGTTAAATAAGCATTTATCGCCTAATTTTGTTCAGATATTCATCCATGTCCAAATCCTTAGCCCTGCAGTTTTTCCTGAAAAACTTTCCAGCCACATCACAAATTTGTTCGGCTTTTTTGTTGCAGTCAGAACCCAGCAGCTTTCGGCAAATAACCATCCTCTTCTGCTTCAAGTCGTTCTTGCTTGCATTATTCAAATCACAATCCCATTCATCTGCCTTTTGTCCCATGAATGACTCCATATGCAACATAGCAAAAATACCACAATCTATCTTGTTTGTCGAACTTCTCCACTTCATCTTCATTCTTTCAATTCTTGCGTTCCCCATTATCTCACTGCGGTCCTTTGATTTGTTTGTATTCAAAAAATCTACAAACAACTTCACCTGCAACATTTATTTTTTATTGTTACATACTTATGTTGGTACACTAAATTTTATATTGAAGTATAATTTATTTCAATTACTTACCAGTCTGCTAGGCATTTCCCCATACTTTACAGATATGTCCTGGTTGTCTTGCTGATTTGAGTTGTCAATAAGATGAATCTTATATGACAGGAAGTAGAAGCATATGACATAGTAGTGGTAGTGTTCACAGATAGGAATGAAAACCTGTTTTTGGAAAATGCATAAATAGAATTTAGAAATTACACAATACAGATATGTGTTATGCTAAACAACTGCAATTAATATTATGAATTGTTGCAGAAAAAGTTTAGTTAATATGCAGTACACATACTATATTTTTATTCAGCATAAATTGTTAACCTTTTCTGCACATAAGTATCCATATAATTGCAAATTATTGTGTATTATCTCTGCCTAACTATTTAACTAATTTTTCTATATAAAGTCAACCGTCGTCATGAAAATAAATCTTGTATATAAGCATAACAAGTTCTTCGAAGTAGCAATTATTAGTTAAGAAGCTAATTATCATAACTTATATATGAAGTGCACACAAATGTAATAGGTTATAGTTTACCAGCTCGACATCTCTGATGTCCACATTGGGGTGATTCTTTAGCTCATGTTTTAGCCTGTCTAGAAGCTCATTGTCTGCTCTTTCATTGGTCCATTACATCTCAATATTTTTGCATTTATTTTAACATTAATAAACTCAGAAAATTTATTAATAAATGTGCAGATATGAAACTTAATAGTTGCAATAAAACATATATATACTATGCACACATTTGCATATCATTCGGTACTAAAATTATATTCACATAATATAGGGGGGAGAATTGAAGATGCTCAATTTGCTCAAAACAGTTGCAATAAAAGAATCATAAATTTTCCAAAATATACGAATTGTTCATTTTATTCATGATATTGAAACATTTATTGCATTTTTTTGTGTTAAGTTATGTAATACCGCAAATGTTTCTCTTAATATACCCTATTTCGAATGTTCTATTCAAGAACTAGTAAGTAGACATTTTTTTAGTATCTTTATGCGTTTAATTATGCATTATATTCATTATATATGCTTTTACAATATAAGATTCCATAAACCTATTTTTCAAATATATAGTTCGCGCGCCTATTAAAATATGAAAAATAAAATAAAATAATTAAAATTTCACCTGTATTTCTTCAATATGCAGACCGGAATCAACCTCGCCGGAATATCTTCAATATTCTTCAAGTATTGCCCAGTTGAATCGGAGCTTCAAATTCTTGGGATTTGGTGAATCAAAAAAACCAAAAAAAAATGTTAAATATTTTTGCATCTCGTTTCTAGTGTATTACATTATACGCACTTCAAATGCAGTTCTAGTTCAACGGAATATTGCTTTTGGAGACTAAATTTTATAGCCCACGAATTTTTTTAGAAAAAACGCGAAATTAGGGACGCAATAAGCAACTAAAAATATTGTAAGTAGAGAAAAAAATTAGAAAACACTTACCCAGGGTTAGAGGCGCAAGATTTGTAGTTCGTCGGGCAAAAAAACTGTACGCCTGGTCCGGTCGCCGGAAATCGCCAGGATTTTCTGTTCTGTTTTCTTCTCCTCCTCTCTGCAGAATTGACGGCGTGTGATTTCTTTTTTATTTTTACCGCTATTAATGCGGTTGGTGGGGGATTTTTTTTCTAAAATTAATTTGATTCGATTTTTCTTAAATTGGGTAGTTAATGGCGATTATTAAGGAGTGTAGATCGTGGGAAGTTATGCGCCTATGAGTTTTTACAAATTTATCCTTTTGTGCAAGTTTTTAACACTAATTTTGCAGCGAATTTTGAAGTTGATTAAATTGAATCTCAGCCGTTTAATCTCTAAATCAAAGGCCTGGATTATGTCTTATATCTCTTCTAAGAGGGGGTTTCCACCCTAGTGCACCCCTATATATATATATATATATATATATATATATAGAAATATGATCATATACTAACCCATCTCTATATACGAACATGCTAACTACGAAATGCATTTGTCATGAATGAAAAATGCATTAGCAAATGCAATAAAATGCACCGTTTTTTTTGCAGAAATGCACTGACCATTTTATATGCGGAATTGGTGCATATTTTTATCAAACCCTAAATACAATAACATTTTATATGTGGAATTGATGAATTTTTTAAAAATGCATAAATCATGGACAAAAAATGCTCCGAGCTGCTGCATTTTTGTGCACTAGATTATACATTTTCAGTCATGGACAAATGCATTTTGTAATTATTATGTTATTATTTAAGCAAGTGTTATCATGTAATTACTACCTTGTGTGTGTGTGTGTGTGTGTGTATATATATATATATATATATATATATATATAGGGGAGTGATTAGGTGATAATATGATTTCCCATGCTAAATGAGAAAAAATCTGAGCCATTAAATATTTCAATCTACGGCTCAGGTTAAATAAATCCCGTCCAATTTTCGGTGCATTTTTTGCACATACGCAATCCATAAAAGGGCAAAAATGTAAAAAATGTATATTCAATAATTTCATTTCGTGCAGTTCATAAAACATAATATGCATACGTTCAATGTAAAAAATGCAACATTTTAGTTATAAAACTGCAGCATATAATCAATGCAAAAAATGCACTTAATATGAATACAAAAATGCATATGCTTTAGAATAAAAATGCATCTTA